>VUQH01000696.1:22406-48773 GCA_015106775.1 Etroplus canarensis | reverse complement strand
AGGGGGGGCTTTTTCTCCCCCCCCCCCCCCCCCGCCCCACTCATCCTCTGTATTGATGGCTCCCCTGTAAGCCCCTCCGCTTGCCCTAATGACAGTTTGCATTTCACACTACAGGAGCCAAGGAAAACCCTCTGGCCTTTTGCTGTGACGAGTGAAGAGATAGACCAGGCAAGAGAAAAGAGGTGTGACAGAGCCGTTTGACTTTGTAGGTCGTGGCTGTCGTGGTGTGGAGAGGAATTAGCCCAAGACAAACATGTCAGAAATGCTAAAAGGCATTACTTCTTTCACATGTCGTAACAGCCCATTCTTCTCCTCCCTGAAAGCCACAGAATCCAAAAAGTTTGCAGTGAGGCAGAAATTACTTACTTACTGTATTTATAAGGCCTGGTGTTCAGTAGCTCTCTTAAACTGGTCTGTCACAAAAAAAAAAAATGTTCCTGCTCTAACTGGTAGGCTAATTTATGTGGAAATTAAGGTTTGATTGTATTCAAGGACAACTGATGATTTCATATCATGAACAAATAACTTGAAATCAGAACATTAGGGCAACATATATTTTCACTTTTAGACTTTTAAAGGACACAAGCCGGGATAGTCCTAGGGCTGGCCCCAAGCCTGGATAAATGGGACGTTTGCATTAGGAAGGTGTAAAATCTTGGTCAAATCAAATATGCAGATCAATAAGATTTCCATACCGGACTGGAGGAGGCCCGAGTTAACCGCAACCACTGCCAAACGATGCTGCTATTGGATGAAGATAAAGGATGAGGAGAGGGCGCGTGGATATCCAGTAGTGAAGGAGGACATGGCAACTGGGGGGGATCGATACAGTAGAGCATCACAATACTTTGTATGGCAATATTGTATAAATAGAGGGACACTGAATGTCAGTATATTATATAGAACTTCCTTCAGCTGCTCCCTTGTATTCTCCACCCAGGGGTCGCCACAGCAGCTTAATCTGCTTTGATAATTTGGCAGAGGTTTTACGCAGGATGCCCTCCCTGATGCAAGCGTCCTGAGAGGGGCCTGTGTCCCCAGTGTATTATTATATAAATTGTGAATACAAATGTAACTTTTTAGACCGGGATCTGCCCTAAAGAAGGAAAATACCCTCTTAACTTAAGTGTGCTTCAGTGCTTATGTTGCTTTTTAAGTCCACCTATGCAGTTGTCAGTTGCTGAAGGAGATGCATAACTTTTGTTGTGGAAGTCTCTCTGTTTAAAATAATATAAAAGCACAGTAGTCCACAAGTCAAACCAGCCACAGGGGCCCACAAGCCAGTGTACTCCTAGTGCCGGTGCCAAGCCCGGGTAAATAGGGAGGGTTGTGTCAGGAAGGGCATCCAGCGTAAAAACTTTGCCAAATCAAATATGCGGATTCATAACACGACTTCCATACCAGATCGGTCGTGTCCCAGGTTACCAACAACCGCCTCCAGTGCTATTAGCCAACAGGATGCCAGTGGAAACTATGCTACTGTTGGCTGAAGAGGATGCAAGGGATAGAGTGAGATGGAGGCAGATGATCCGCTGTGGCGACCCCCAATGGGAGCAGCTGAAAGAAGAAGAAGACATAGTTTCAACCATATGTCTGCCAAACTATTGCTTTCACACTAAAGTGATCACTTCAAAACGCACATCTCTTATTCTCACTATCACTTGGTGACAGTATATTTCATTAGCAATTTCATACAAACATAACTGAAAGTGGCAGTTATTCTATTAGGCTTTAGGGATGGCATATTGCAGCTTTTTTCTCAATAGAGGTCATATTCCAGACAAAATTATTTTTGCAGAAACTGCAGAATGTTGTAAAACTCCTGATAGAGCCCTTTACAAGAAATGCACATGCATAAATGTAACACAATGCAAGTAATAGCTTCACTCTGTACCTGCCTTTGACTTGTCATCACTGGAAAAGCCAAGGTGAAATATTCAGGATCGTAAGTATTTGGACAGTGACACTTTTTTGTAATCTTGCCTCTGAACATCACCACAGTGGATTTTAAAACAATTTAAGTTTTCATACATAAAGTGTTTAAGTACTGCACTGACTGTTTTGAATTACAGCTATATACATAGTCCACTATTTTCAGAAGCTCAAAAGTAATGAGACAATTGACTGACAATCAGATTCATGGCCAAGTGAGGCCTGTTTCCTTGTTATTCCATGATAGCTTAAGCTGATTAAAGTTGCATTTGGCAGCTTTTCTCTGGAGCTCTCAATATAAGATCCAAAGAGATGTTACTGAAAGTGAAGGAGGCCATTATTAGGCTGAAAAACCAAAATAAACATCTCAGAGAGAAAGTAAAACTTCAAGAAAGGCCAAAACAACAATCTGGAACCTTATTAAAACCCTCTGGAGTCAACGGACGTGCCTGTACTTCCAAATCACATGACCGAATTTAAGATGATGTAGCTGCAAGATGCAGCCTCACTGAATAAAATCAAAAGTAGTCAAACAGGCCAATTATACCCTCCAGAGTGTTAAAAAGATTAAATGTACTGGCCAGCTCAGCAACACTAAAAGGCCTGGAAGACCACAGTTGACAACCGAAGCAGATGATCACAGAATTCTTTCCTTGAATAAGAAAAACCCCTTCACAACAGCTAAGCCGAGAACACCCTCAAGGAAGTAGGTCTACCGTTGTCAAAGTCTAGAATTAAGAGATGCCTTCATGAACATAAATACAGACAGTTTATAACAAAGTTAAAACCACAGGGTACACTCAAAAACAGAACTTTAGCAGAAAATATCTAAAAGAGCCTACCCAATTCTGGAAAACTTCATTGGGCAGATGAAACCAAAATGAACTTGTACCAGAATGATGAGAAAAGTATGGAGAAGGAAAGAAACAGCTTATGATTCAAGGCGTACAACACCATCTGTCAAACATGGTGGAAGCAGTGTTATGGTTGCCACTGGCACTAGACTATGTGTATTTGTCCTTGTTCTACTCTGACATGTAAAAGCAATTCTTGAAAAAACATATTATTATAAGTTAAGCATTATTGTATATTTGTGCTTGTAAACAAATTCAATGATAAGACAAAACAAACATAGTCTCTCTTCAGAACTTTCTGACTTATCTAATTTATGGGGGGGCTAATTTCCTTAAACAGGTAAATTATACATGTTTACTCTGACACATTACTGTGGCAGAACCAGCAACATTTATGACAGAAGAAGAATGAATAAGGTTTTTGATACACATACAGCTCTTAGCAAGATGAATTCACTGTTGGCTTTGGCCATTTTGAGTGATTTGTTATCACTAATCAAAACAGAGCATGCCACCATCCTTACCAAGTTAATGTTACCAAACCAGTCTCTCTGGAACAGGATTTGCTCACAGATTTGTTTTTTTCTATTTGATACAGAATTAACACACTCTGTGCTGATAGAGAAAATCACTGTCAATGTGTTCTAGGCGGAATGTATGATATGCAGATTAGCACCAACATCATACACTCACACTAGAAGATATGTGAAAGAGAATGTAAAGCATCTGATTAAACTACAATCATGAATATGGTTTGCGAAATTCTATTATTGTACACTGCTCAAAAAAATTAAAGGAACACTTTTTAATCAGAGTATAGCACCAAGTTAATTAAACTTCTGGGCTGTCAATCTGGTCAGTTAAGTAGCAGAGGGGGTTGTTAATCTGTTTCAGGATGACCACTGCCAGTGCCCTACAAAATGACCTCCAGCAGATCACTGGTGTGAATGTCTCTGACTAAAGAATCAGAAACAGACTTCATGAGGGTGACCTGGCGGTCAACATCCTCTTCTGATTCTGATTCTTGTGAGCACAGGGCTCACTGCCCGGCACCATGGCACTTGGTTGGCATTTGCCATAGAATACCAGAATTGGCAGATCCACCGCTTTTCACAGATAAGAGCAGGTTCACCCTGAGCACATGTGACAGATGTGAAAGGGTCTGGAGAAGCTGTGGGGAATGTTATGCTGCCTGTAACATTGTTCACAGTGGTCAGTTGGCAGTGGGTCAGTTATGGTCTGGGGAGGCATATCCATGGAGGAGCACACAGACCTCTACAGGCTGGGCAACAGCACCCTGACTGCCATTAGGAATCAGGATGAAATCCTTAGACCCATTATCAGATGCTACGTTGTTGCAGTGGGTCTGGGGTTCCTCCTGGTGCATGGTGTGTGGTGGGACTAAGCAGATCTAAATCCAATAGAACACCTCTGGGACATTATGTTTCAGTCCATCCAACCAGGTTGCACCTCAGACTGTCCAGGAGTTCAGCAATGCCCTGGTCCATGTCTGGAATTAGATCCCCCAGCACACCATCTGTCGTCTCATCAGGAGCATGTCAGGTATGTATACAAGCACGTGAGGGCCATACAAATTACTGAGTACCATTTTGAGTTGCTGCAATGAAATTTTGGCAAAATGGACCAGCCTGCCACATATTTTTTTTTCACTTTATTTTTCCAGGCATCTTTGAAATCAGCCCTCTGTAGGTTGATCATTTTATTGAAATTTGATGTATTTTCAGAGTGTTTCTTTAATATTTTTGAGCAGTGTATTAGTCTCTGCAAAATCTACAGCCAAAGGCCATGTTTTACTTCAAATGTTATAATCTACTCAAGAGTGCTTATTGCATTCCTGGAGAGCTGCATGTGGATGAAAGGGCTTACACACCAGTCAAACAGCTCTGGAGGGACATTTCAGCTACAGCACAACAGTCATCATCAGTGATAAGAGCTGGAAGGAACAGCTGTTCCTTTGGAAAATTTTAAGAATATTATACAGAATGTACTGGAGGAGACATGTAGTCGTTTTTCATGAAAGACTGTTCCTTGTTTTAGTATTGTATGGCTATTTTTAACTTTATTTTTGTTTTATCTCTTTTAAGTTGCATTCTGTTTTGTATTCATGCTGCTGTTGTCTCGGCCAGGGCACCCTTGTAAAAGAGATTTTTAATCTCAATGAGACTCCACTGGTAAAATAAAACAAAAAAAAAAAAGCAAAAGACTTTTGCTATTATTAAGTTAAATTTTCCCATACACTTTGGCATGCAGCTATATTATAGATAGTTGTAAGAAGTTCTTCTTATATCATTTCTGTAAAGGCTGAATAACCTCATTTGGGGTTTTGTTTCCTTCCAGTGAATGAGCAGACTGTAACTTATCCTGTAACAACGTGACTCGTGTCCTTGGTGAAATAACGTTCTGTTAACCTTTAAGCTCCTTTGGACATTAATCGACAGTTACTCAAACTGCAGTGATAAAATGACCCCAGCAAAATACAACAAAGTAAACATCGATTAAATGACCAAGTGACGAAATTTCTGTCATTTCTGGTTTAATTCTAAACTCCATAAAACATGCACCTGCTTCTGCTGACAACGCTGCGTGTCCTTCACGTGTTAATACTAGTAAGCCTGGTTTTTCTCCTTCATGCTTTGTGAATTAAGATATGAGAATTTATCTTGCTTCCTGTCTCCTCACAGAGCCGCCGGCGTGTTCATCAGGTTTTTGTAAACCCTACAGCACACGCTTATCGCCAAAAGTCAGACCCACATCGAAACCGCAGGTAACGCTCGGTTTCAGGTGTAAGTGGCGTACACAAACTGGGCGGTGCGTTGTGGGTAGTGTAGTCACTGTCTACCAGAGGCCACTCCTCCTCCGCCGGGATTCCGGTAATAATTAAACTTCCAGTCCCAAAATGCTGTGTGGCCGAGGAGCCAAGAGAATAAACAGAGGATGTAACGTGAGGAGGTGAGGTTCTCCCATTTGCGCCCTTCAAAACAGTGTTAATGACAGTGGGTTGACCTCTTTTCTCGCCAACGTGCCGAAGCAAATCTACAAACATCTCATGCTGACGGTGAGATCAAACTTTGTTTTCGTTGTCTCGAATGTAGTGGGTTTTATTTTTGGTGTTAATATTAGGACGTGGCGTATGCAGTTAGGCTTTGCTTTATTAATCTGTAACTACACCTGTTCTGATGTGACACTGACGTGTGTCTGGTTGTTGTAGATGTGGTTAATGAAGCTGAAGCTGGGGGGACTTAATGTCTGAATCTGTGCTGCCAGGTGTTTCCTTTTCTGATCGGATTATTAATGAATTTGAGATTTGTTCGACAATATTTTCACCCGATTAAATCTTTTAAAGAATACAAAAATGACTATGAATTTAACTGTAATTGTTCCCTCAGTCTTGAGTAAGGTTAATATTCTGAAGGAAAAGCAGTACAATGCAAAAAAAAAAGTGTCTGTAGTACAATGGGAGTGCACTTTGATCATAGCAAGAAGCTTTTTGTGAACTGAGTACTGTGTCATAGGCTTGACAAGACCAACCTGTTTTTGTGCAGTGGTGTAGGAAACCACATTATTAATGAATGACTCACTATGACAAGTGGTGAATGGGTAGTGTCATTTTACACAAACAAGTCACAGACTAAAGCGTTCATGCTTCATTCCAGACTTTGGAACAGTTTTCTGTAACAGCTCTGCTGAAACCCTGGGGCCCATTCTGCTGAAGGAAACATATTTGAGACAGAACAAAGTAGTAGTTTTACTTCCAGAACTTTTATTGTGAAGATTGTTGTCATCTGTCACAGTATGTGTGTTGATAGATAAGTGTAGGGTTGTAAATAGCTCCAGTTCCAAAAAGGTTGGGATGCAGTGCAATAAAACGCAATGCAATGATTTGCAAATCTCACAAATAATTATTTTATTCACAAAAGAACACAGAAAACATATCAAATATCAAAAGTGAGACAGTTTACTGTTTCATGAATGATACTTGCTCATCTTGAATTTGATGGCAACAACGGGGCTCAAAAATTGGGACAAGGGCAACAAAAACTGAAAAAGTGTCACTAAAAAAGACAGCTGGAGGAACATGTTGCAACTAATTAAGTTAATTGGCAGCAGGCCAGCAATGTGATTGAGCATAAAAAGAGCACTGTGGCAACCCCTTGGGGAGAATACAAGTGAGCAGCTGAAAGTACAAGAGGAGAGGCAGAGTCTCTCAGGAGTAAAGATGGGGAAACATTTAGCAATCTGTGAGAAACTGACTGTACAAATTGTGGAGAAATCTCAGAATAATGTTCCTCAGCGTAAAATCATGAAGACTTTGAATATCACCAAAAGATTCCGAGAATCAGGAGACATCGCTGTGTGCAAGGGAAATGGCTGAAAGCCAATATTGAATGCTGGTGATCTTCAGGTTCTCAGACAGCACTGCATTGCAAACAGGGATGATTCTGTCATGGAAATCACCGCATGAGCTCAGGAACACTTCCACAAATCATTGCCTGTGAGCACACTTGGCCGTCCCACCCAAAAATGTAAGTTAAAGCCCTGTCATGCAATGAAGAAGCCATAAGTGAACGTGATCCAGAAACACTGCTGTCTTCTCTGCATCAAAACTCGCTTAAATGGGACTGAGGCCAAAGTGGAAAACTGTTCTATGGTGAGATTATTTAAAATTTGAAATTTTTTTGGGTATCATGGACTCTGTGTCCTCCAGACTGAAGAGGAGAGGGACCATCAGACTTTTTATCAACATTCAGTTCAAAAGCCTGCATCTCTAATGGTATTGGGTGCATTAGGGCCTGTGATACTGACAACTTGCACATCTGGAAAGGCATCATATATAGAGCAACATATGCTCCTCTCTAGATTATGTCTTTTTCATAGTTAAGCATATTTCAGCAAGTCAATTCTAAAGGCATACTGCAAATATTACAACAGCATGGCTTTGCAGTAGAAGAATCCAGGTGCTGGACTAGCCTGCCTGTAGGCCTTTCACCTGCTAAAAACATGTGATTCATCATAAAATGCAAAATACCGCAAAGAAGACCTGGGACTGTTAAGCAACTGGAATCCTGTATCAGACAATAATGGGACAACATTCCTCTTCCAAAGGTCCAGCAGCTGGTCTCATCAGTTCCCAGATGTTTACAAACTGTTGTTTAAAGAAGAGAGGATGCTACAGAGTGGTAAACATGGTCCTGTCCCAACTTTTTAGAGATGTGTTGCTGCCATTTAATTCAATATGAGCTAGTATTTTTCATGAAATAGTAAAATCTCTCCCTTTCAACACATTTTCTATGTTCTTTTATGAATAAAATATAAATTTATGAGATTTGAATTGAATTTGAATGTTTTTATTCATATTTTACTCAGCATCCCAACCTTTTTGTGATACTGCATTACATATTAGTTCATATATCACATGTTTTGTGATTCTTAAAATAGTATGTCTACAGTTTGGTTATTCAGATTCTTTGTTTTATCAGTTTACTATGTTAGATGAAGTGATAGAGGAAATATTAAAATGTTTTTATTCTTATTAACATGAATAACATTATTAACATCCCTATTTGCATTGTTTAAGGAACAGTGTACAAGAATTATCAAAAAACTATATCAGTAATTTGAAAAATGCTTACAGATGAAAATATGGCAGCTAAAAGAACCACTTACATCCATCGTGGTGGGAGTCTCATGCGGAGTAAATCTGAAGGCACACTGATTGATCTGAGTGATGATGCTCCAACCAGCAACAATTTCAATGGTAAAATTTTCAATTTCAAGCTTAAGAAACATATCAAACAAATTTGAATGCGTGTTCATAATGTCAACAGGCATTGTAAACAGTCTCTCCTTTTTCACAGGTGTGTTTGTGTTGGGGAAGACACAAAACTCTGACTGGCCACTTTCACAGTCAGTTTCATCTCAAACAGAGAATCCCTTTTGGAACAAACTATCTGCATCAAACCCTTTCTTAGATGATATCGTACACAGCAGCACAGACAGACATATTTTTGACACATCTGTTTTAAAAGAAGACAATGAAAGACATCCGTACACAAGTAACGATGATGTTATCAGCACATCTTCAGATGAAGGCAACGTGAGCAACTTTTTAGAGAACAGGCATAAGGTCAGTAACAGATCTGGGAAATGGAGGAGCACTTCACACCTCTTGGAAAATCTGGAGAACAAGGTGCCAAGACAGGAGAACAGCTTCAAACCACCCGGGCCAGTACTGAACCCAGATTTTGAGTGGCTAAAGAATGACAGAGAGGCTTATAAGATGGCTTGGCTGAGTCACAGGCAGTTAACCCGCTCATGCCTGGACTTAAATCTGATAAGCCAGAGCCCTGGATGGGCTCAGACACAGGCCACTAACTTTCAAGTTATCTGCAAGATTGGCCATGCTGGAGGCTCAGTACAGTTACCAGAGTCAGGAATTAGCATCCATATTCCAGAAGGACATGTTCCTCCTGGAGAAATCCAGGAAGTTACCCTGAAAGCAGTGTTAGACCCTCCCCCTGGACTCAACAACAACTACATGACAACCATGAGTCCCCTTGTCGAGGTGGTCCTCAGTAACATTAACACAAAGGAGTGTTTGTCACTGGAGCTGAAACTTTCAGGAGAGGTGAAGAATGATGCTTTAAGTCAGGTGATGACCACTGTGTATGGGCTAGTTTCCAACAAAAGAGAGGGACCTTACCTCAAAATAAATGACTGTTACATTCACAAGAATATAATGCAGGTGAAGCTCCAGGACCTGAAGACACATTTTTATGTGATTGCAGTCGCAGAAGCCTCCGCATTTGAGCCTCCTGCTACATCAGTTTGGGATTACCTTGATCGCCAAATCACTGTATCAGTTTATGGTCCCAGATACATTCATCCATCATTTAAGGTTGTAATAGTTGTCTGTGGTCATGATGACGTTCCACCAAAACTTCCATTTTCAGATATCTGCAGAGGCAACAAAAACCTGCCTCCACTTGTGCTGCAACGTTGGGGAAAACATTGCTTTAAACCAGATAAGCTCAGTGACCTGTATGTTAAAGTTGGCATGATTGGTTCGATGTTTAAAATAAAAAATGAAGATAAACTGAAAGAAGTGAGGCAAGGTCAGCTGAAAATTGGGACTGTTTTGCATTTACCTGTTGCATTATCTTGTTCAAGTAATGCAGAAATGACTCCTTTTAAACTAGATTTGGAAGTAAAGGAATCAAATAGTTCAACTGTTGCACATTTCCAGGTGCCTTCCCCTCCTGCAGCACCCATCAGATCAGAAAAGCGAGTGACAAGGCAGGTAGAAAAGCAGATTGAAATGGCAAATACCATTCCTATCCCTGAGGAAGGACTTCCAGATTTCCCTGAGTTTGAAGACAGACCCGTGAATCTGCAGTGGTATGGTGTAGCACTAAAGACTGTTCTCCGTCAGCCACGTGTAGACTATCTTCTAGAGTATTTCAAGGGTGACACAGTGGCTCTCCTTTCCAGAGATACAGTTAAGTCAGTAGGAAACTCAAAAGTAAAGGAGTGGTATATTGGATTCCTCAGAGGGAGGATTGGTTTAGTGCACTGCAAAAACATCAAACTCATAACCAGGGACCAGGTGATTGACTTCACTGGCATTTTTATCACCACTGAGATTCTTTTGGACAACATGATGCTGCCCTTCAGGAAGCTTACTTACATGTACTCTGCCATCCAAACGCTGGTCACTGAACACATTACCACCTGGAAAGGCTTTGCAGATGCTTTAGGGTACAGAAATCTACCCCTCGACACAGTCATACGGAGGAACGCTGAAACTGAGCCTGATAAAGTGGCGTGTGTTCTGGAAAAGTTGAAGGAAGACTGCCATGCTGAGAGAAGCAGAAAGTTTCTGCATGAACTCATGGTGGTAAGTAAAGGAAGTAAGCAATGCCTTTTTAAAGTACTGAAAAATCACCTGCTTCTTCACAGGAAGAGGGTCCTAAGTATCAGTCTGGCCCAGTGGAATTTGGATGTTTTCACCATGCTAGTTTAATCTGCCTGTCACTGTGCCCTTAGCCAAAACACAGTCACATGAGGTACAGCTATTGTGCTGCACTTTGGCTGCCTACTACTCTTGACACCCAGTCTGGGTTAAATGCTGAGAATATACATGTTTTTTTCTGGCCTGTAGTGCTATTTCTAAACATATAATATGTGTGTTTTTGGTGCCCAGTTTTTGAACCGTCAGCTGTAGAGCCCTCTGTCTTCTTTGCGATGAACTAGGTGGACATTTCTTTGTTGTGGTCAAAGCACCAAAAATACATTTCTGTATTTAAGTCCATTTCCTGAAATAATAACCCAGTTACTCAAAAAAATATACAAACCTTATTTCACGTCGGAACTATTTTCTTTCTATAAACTACACTTGCCGACCTTATCACTGTGTAAAAGTAAGCATGCATCTACCTGTGAGGAGAGGCCTGCTCTCATGACAGCAAGGCAGGTTATTAACATTGATAATGTCTCTCTCAGCTCCCCTCAGCAAGGTTATCTCGATGAACTTCCCATTAAAATCCCCTCTGCTTTGCCTCACTCTGTATCTTTTAAATTCTTTCATTTGAGCTAATTTGTGTTCCTAATATTATTGTCAAGGGCCTGCTGAAGATGGATTCAGTTAATCTTGTGGCCCAGCTCATTCAGAACACAGTCATTCTGTCCACTGCTGTGGAGCTGGGAATTCGATGGCGGGAGCTTGCTGAGAAAATGGGAAAACTCTCCAGTGCACAGATAGCTGGCTATGAAGCACCTCATCGAGGGAAGAATGGCGAAGTCAGTGCCCAGGTCAGTTTATCTCTATTGGTTTACAAATTTATTAGATATTTTATTATAAATCTAATCAATATGTACTGTTCCTTACTGCTTTAGTCAATGTGGAAGCCTGCCTATGACTTCCTATACTCCTGGAGTCTCCGCTATGGAGATAACTACAGGGACCTAATTCAGGATCTGCATCTGGTTCTGGACAAAATGAAAAACCCTGCCACGAGGCAGTGGAGGAACCTGACTGGTGCGCTCATCACAGTGAACTGCCTTGATATTTTTCAAGCCTCTGCTTACCCAAAATCAACACAGTCTGTGCTACAATAATGAGGTTTAAATGATCACGTGGCATAGCTTTCTCAGTTGTAAGTGTGGATTTGCTTCCATTGTCTCAATGTTGATTTTGTATACAACCGGTGTCATTAAAATGTAATTCAGTCAGTTACATGCACTATATATTCATACAGTTAGTGAACTGTTGCAACAAACAGAAGAAAATTAAATGTGTCTGTTGTTCTCAAATGTGAAAATGAATTTTCTTTTCATTACATAATTTTTAGTCACATCTTTATGAGGTTAACCAGTTGGCATTAGGTGTCCTGGTATAAATAATCCCCTATGAGCTGGGTGACCAGATGCCCCTCTTTATGTGGGACTGTACAGTTTTTAACCCTTCGTCCCTGTCCCACTTCTCCAGACAGTGTCCCACATTTTGACTGGCTCTGCAGGACATGCACTTTTCTTAAGTTCAGGTTTTACCCAATGCATGTGAAGAAACTCTGTCTAATGCCCAGCAGGGAGAGTTCCAAGTTGCCAAAAAGTCACAAGCTCTGTAGATTTTAGTGAATGGTGGAAAATGATGGAATGATGGAAACTACCACACAAAAAACAAAGCAGCAGTTATTTTTTTAATTTTCCACAAGGAAAAACATGGCGTGAAATGACATAGTATATGCATGTGTCATCATTGGCTCAAAATTGCTAAAATTGTTAGATAAGGCTCAGAAAAGGTAATCCAATCTTAGATGCATTCCTAATGAAAGCCAAACCAGCCAGAACAGCAGCTGAAATAACAGTTGAAATGAGACTATAAAGACTATTGAATGAGACCATGAGAACAAACTGTATCTTCCTTTTATCCTTCTTGTATTCACTTAGTGAGAGAGTTGGAAATGTTGCATTCAAATATAGTTATAATATCAAATATAATATAGTTGCCCTTTACGTGCTAAATGCCAATCCAGTAAAATGCACAGTTTGGATTTTTATTTTTAAAGAGCTATGGAAATTTCAGATTATCTCCCACAAAAAGTTCCACAAAAAGACAGTGTTTGCCTCAAATTTAGTTTGTTGGGATCTGATCATCCATCCCTGAAGTATAATTTATTTGTCTTTTATTCCTTTGCCTGTTAGCAAGAAGGCATTGTTTCTGCAACTCTTCAAATGAGGTTTCTAGATGTTTCCACCAGCAGGGTTTAAGTAATTACTTTGTTAGATCACTCAGAGTCAGTAAAGGAATTTGGTTTATTTATAGCAAAGCTCCTATGAATGCTTAAATCAGTGGATTTTTTGATGTACTGTTCTACAACATACTGCAAGTAGTTGAATGAAACTGATTAATGTGAACAGTGCTGCTAAATAAAAGACTGCATCACTGACAGTGCATTAATCCTAAAGTGTTAGGTCTGTGTGTTGAAATGAAAAAGCTAGACCAAAGTCAAGGTTGCCTGATTCCCATAAACAAACTATCAAGAAGCCATGCTATCCATGTGACTTAAACTGTTGTTTTCTTTAATGTTAGTGCTATTTTTATACAGTAGTGTAATATATTAGATATTCACAAAACAAATAACTTAATAATTTGTGATTATAAAGTATTCATCATGTCACAATGTTATGCTGTTTTTTGTCAAATGGAAACCTCAGTAGTTAGAGTGGTGCCATGTACAGTGCACAGTGCCTTGAGCCTTTGATGCTAAGTTGTATACGTGAAAAAAAAGATGTGAATAAACTATGTAAACTATAACACACTATTCTGATAATCTTGTCTTTTAAAGAACACGTATTCTAACAAAAAGACCATGGTGACCGCATCATCCCAGTAAAGTCTTTAAGGCACTGACTTTGTTGTGGCAGTGCGTTCCATTGATTTTCTCTTAGTGTTTGCTTTTCCCTGTTTGTTTAAGCTAGTTTCAGCTGAAAGCATTATGTGCTGGTTCTCAGGTAAACAGAGAGCAGAGAATGCTGAAATGACTTTACTTTGGCTCACTGATTGCACCGCGGGAAAAGTAAATCACGTAAGGAAAATGGCATTAGACAACAGAGTGAATTGATTCAGGCTACAAGCTGAAAGTACCATTTCCCGTTTTCAGCAGAAATAAAGAAGAAATTAATTAGAGTTATACATATACTCTCTTGTGAAAACAAAAAAATTTCTTTAAGCTTAATAGAACTTCATCATTGCTTCTGAAAAATGTGCCTTAAGTCAGATTGAATCGCCAAAGCAGAGAGTTCGGACTCCATACTAACCCAATTCCAAAAATATAAATAAAAACACAGTCTGATAATTTACAAATCTCATAAATCAATATAGTATTCACCAAAGAACATAAAAAACACATCAAATATTGAAAGTGAGACATTTTACTATTTCATGAAAAATATTAGCTCATCTTAAATTTAATGGCAGTAACATATCTAAAAATGTTGGGACAAGAGCAGTAGGAGGGTTAATGGCACTAAAAAATAAAAACAGCTGGACAAACATGTTGCAACTAATTAAGTTAAGAGCACTTTAGAGAGGCAGTGTTTGCAAGAAACTGCATCTCAAATTGAGGAGCAATTTCAGAATAATGTTCCTCATGTTAATGGAGAAATCTCTGTGTGCAAGGGAACCAAAACCAACATTGGATGCAGGTGATCTTTGGGTCTCGAGCACAGGCATGAGTCTGTCATGGAAATCATTGCATGGGCTCAGCAACACTTCCAGAAACCATTGTCTGTGAGCACAGTTGGTCATGCCATCCACAAATGCAGGTGAAAGCTCTATCGTGCAAAGAACAAACCATTTGCGAAAATAATCCAGAAATGCCACATTCTACTCTGGGCAAAGCTCATTTAAAATGGAATGAGGCAAAGCGGAATACTGTTCTGGGGTCAGACAAATGGAAATTTAAAATTCTTATTGGAAATCATGGACCCCGTGTATTCTGTGTTAAAGAGGAGAGGGACCATCAGGCTTGTTGTCAGTGCTCAGTTCAAAAGCCTGCATCTCTGATGGTATGGGGGTGTATCAGTGCCAATTTTACTGGCAATATGCACATCTGGAAAGGCACCATCTATGCTGAAAGGTAGATACAGGTTTTAGAGCAGCATATGCATTTCTCCAGACAATGGCTTTTTTCAGGGAAGACTTTGCATATTTCAGCAAGACAGCGCTCAATTGCAGACATTACAACAGCATGGCTTCATAGTGGTGCTGGACTGGCCTGCCTGCAGTCCAGACCAAAATACCACAAAGAAAACCCAGGACTGTTGTGCAAATGGAATTCTATAACAACATTCCTCTCCCAAAGGTCTAGCAGTTGTTCTCATCAGTTCCCAAACATTTTGCAGACTGTTGTTAAAAGAAGAGGGGATGCTACAAAGTGGTAAACATGGTCCTGTCCCAACTTTTTAGAGATGTGTTGCTGCCATTAAATTCAAGATGGCCTAGTATTTTTCATGAAATAGTAAAATGTCCCACTTTTAAGGATTTATTTTTCTATGTTCTTCTGTGAATAAAATGTTGGTTTATGAGATTTGCAAATTATTACACTGTATTTTTATTCATACTTTACTCAGCATCCCAACCTTTTTGGCATAGAGAACAGTCAAAACAATGAAAAACATTCAAACTGCCCCAGAGACATATTGCAGAAATATACTGTACTTCAGTCTGAAGGATTAAGTAGCACATTTTAAATTGCCATGCATGTTTGAAGAAGACCAGAATACTGGACTCCCACTGGTATTTTTAGAGCACTACTCTGGGCTCACTTCATCCTTCATTAGGAAATAGGACAAAGGTTCCCTGTTTTAGTGGTAATAACTAATGGTAAGTCCATAGAAATGATTCTCTGTCAGATTATCTCCCTGATCCTCAAGTTCAAACATGATTCATTGAAAATAAGCAATTATCTGGCCTATAACCAAACATTTGTGATTAAATACCTGTAGTATTATGGAGCCATAAACATGCCAGATGATGACTATAATGTGATGTCCTCGGGGTACAAAATGTGTGCATTAATATTTAGTGTTCCTTTTATATAGGTGTATTCAGACTACAGTATTTACAACATTAGAGAACATTACATTAGAGAACAAAAAAGTCAACAGAAAAAGAAAAAGGAGTGAACCGATATAGATAGTTTTTAAGAAATTAAATGTGTTGAATTAGTAAAGCCTTTTGTGTACGATTTTAGTAATTTAATATTGGAGGATGTACTGCGACTTTTGATGTTCCGGCAGGGAATGGTATAAAGACAGTACTGACCTGATCACAAGGAAATGAGGCAACAATTAAAGCATCCAAAGGCATCTAGTTTGAAAACAGACAGTGTGTTTTTCAGTATCTTTTTTCAGGTGCAGTGAGGCAGTAAACTTTGAGACTAATGAGATGTGACCACTTTTATTTTGGGAGCCTTTTATAGCAGCACTGTGAGAGTGCACATAACAGTTTATTAGCATGAATATTGATGTATGTTAGTCTTCTTTTATCTTTGAAAACTAGCTACAACATTTTTCCTATGAACTCTGTACAGACAATGAAACTACAGTTTTGATCAAAACAGAATTTTAGACATTCCAGTGTTTGACAAGGATTACCCATTTTTGCATTTCATCCAGAACTCAAAGGCCACAGGAGCCACTGATGCTTCTCATCGGATATCAACAGATCAAGGAGTCTTTGTCACGGACACTCCTGCCAAACCTGTGCTTAGTCCTGCTTATTAGTCAGAGTGGTTTTTTTTTTATCTGTATTAAGGGGAAAACATGTAAAGTTCCTTTTAGTTCTGTTGATTTTTGCAGAACAAAATGAGATACTGAAAATGTTCACAGACTTGTACACACCCCTTAAACTTGAAGCTATTGTCATCAATCTAGGCATATAGGAGGCTTATTCTGCTCTATTCAGGTTATGTTTGTACAGCATACTTCATCTGTTCATCCTTGTATGCCAAACCACACAACAGATTGTAACCCTGTTCATCATTAGGGCCATGAGGATGAGATCCCACAAGTAAAGCTCATCTCAGCTGCTCAGTCTGCTTGCTGATCTGAGTGGGATTAAGGAGAGGTTGGTAAAATTTCTGCAAGAGGGGGAAAATGCTCCTTTACTTGTTGTTTTTCTGTTTTTCCAAGAAAAACTTTACTCTATTAATGTGTTAGATGTATACTGTCTTGACCACCAATTATCATATTACAGTTGTGCATTAGGCTCTACCTGCCCCCAGAATTGAAAGCGTGGCCTGTGGGCCAATTTTAGCCCATGGCAATATTTTTGTGGACCTTGAGGAATGAATGCACTGCTGTGTATTTCATTCATACACAGCTCATAAGAACTGATAAAGCCTAGCAGAAAAAGACCAAGAGAGCAGCATTCCTGTTCAGTTTCAAAACTTCTGAGCAGAACAGAGCAGAATAAACCTTCTTAGCAAAGACAGATACGGATGTTGTCATAAAATGTAACAGAATGGTTAAAAACAGCACTAAGGTTACACACCACTACCTTCTCTACAGGCATTTTACAAAGCAGCAGTGTTTAACATTTGCATTTTTTCTGTGTGGCCCTTAATCATGTGCTGGCTCCCTAAATTGGCAGTCTTTCATCAAAACCACGGGATCCAGTGCTCTAAAGGGTTTGTGGTATAGGTGAGAGTCTACAATTGACTGTGTTACACAATAATACATCATTTGAATATCTAAGTCTCTCATTTTGTCTGTCTTTACAGTTTGCTATCGTTATCTAAACCTTGCAGACAAGAAAAAACGTTATTATACGTGTTTTCATCAAAACGTAAATATTCCATCACAGTGAGAGAGCGCTTTGAGTCCAATAGGTGGCGCCATTGCATTGACCATGGGGTGGTGCTCCTCCTTTGTTTCGTGTGTCAGCCCCTCACATTGTTGCTGAAGAGCGTTTTTTAATCACTACATAATAAGATAATATATGTCTTTATTTCATTAAATTACGTTCAATAAAAATGTGTTTGTTTGTTTTTTTTTAATTTGTTTTACCCTGTCAACACTGTAAAACTGCCAAAGCAACACAAATAAAGCAAAGAGGAATAATTCATTTTTACACTTTAATGCCTGTATATTGTTCTGGACTGCAAGCAGTTTCTATTTTTATCTAAATAAGGAAATTTCGACACACTGACACGAGTATGCTTAGAGCCAAAACAGTGTGACTCTTTCTGAAGCAAAGAGCCATGGGAGCCATCCACAAATCACTGTTATGAACAGAAGCATTCCTCTGTCCTCCAGGGTATATAAGGCTTCATTTGGTTTGCCTCTATGATATATGTTGAGGGCAAGAAGTCATTTAGCTTTCAATTTATTAGCCTGGTGATTTATGCATGCTGCAAAGGTAGCAGTGGTGTCTCCTGCCGCCCCCCCACTGTCTTCCAAACTCCACCACTTTCAGATTAGACTTAATAATTTGGTAATAGATGATGTGAAAGAGGAGAAAGTTCAGCAATTAGAAAAAGTCAGAAAAAACATGGGTTTACAGTTTCTTTGGTTGCACTTCATTTATCACTGGTGTTATAGCCACTCAGTGAATGATTAAATGCTGAGAACACAACAACCTGCACCATGGCTGCACAGATTAGGGAAAGAAAACCTCTCCACTAAAGATTACCTACAACAAAATTCTGGCTAAAAATCAGAGATGTATTAGCTCAGTTGCGGTTCAGCAGCAATACCAGGCACAATAATTCAGCTGTTTTTCTTTACAAAAACAGCTTTTTAAAAATGGTTTTACTTTCACAAATCTGCATGGGTTTGTAGTTTCCAGTTTTAGCAGATTTTCGGAAGTACAAGTATGCAACAAGGTGTTGATTGTGCCCAGAGATCAATGTCTTTCTTCTGACTAATAGCCTGTTTGCAGCCTCTTCCCATGACCACCACTGTGATGGAGGAAGCTCTGTTACCAGATGACTCACTGGGAAAAAAACAACCTGAAGTGTTTGGCAGTGTTCACAGAGTCTTTGTGAGTAATCATCCACATCTTTGCTCTCACTCTCACTTTTTCCATCAACCAACCTTACAGAATCCGAGTTTCGTCATGGCAGAACACTGAGATAGAGATTAAGGAAATTTAGTAGACACAAATAAACCCAGTATGTTATTTATAAACATCCGCATCTGCAACTCAAACCAAAGTCTTCAGTCTAATGAGATTACTTTGCCTCCAAGGGAATGATGGCAAAGTGTTTCCCCTGTCCTCAGTAGTTAGTAGATTGGTTTATTTTTGTTGATGTGATCACATCCTATCTTGCACTAAGTTTTGTCAGGTGTACCATGATGGTGTGGAGGAGGTGCAAAGAGTGTATCTGCTGACAGGTCTGATGTACCAACCGTGACCCTCCTACTCCATTCATAATCTAAAAACCAGATGGAGGAGAGGAATGAGACATGGGAATGTACAGGCTCGGAGCACAACATTTTGATAATGAACACTTCACTGCTGAACTGCTAATGGTGTCTTTCTCTTCCTAAAATGTAATTTTTACATCATAGTTCTAACATGGCTGTGTTAAACATCAAAGCTGAGGTCTTTTCTTTACTCTCATTAGAGAACCAGTGGTGATGTTTTATGAATTAATACATGTCTGTTTTTTTTGCTTGAAATAACTTGAAATTACTTTCCCTGTGGAAGTTAATTCTTAACTATGAATGCTGAACACAACAGAACTATATGGTTGCAAATGAGGCAGAGATACTTTTAGCCGCTTTATTTAAGGCCCATCAAATGGAGGGGTACACTGTAATTAAGAGGTCCAACCTTAATGACCATAAACCTGAGCAATCAGGAGATAATTGATGGGATGGGAGAAAGAAAAATGTTCTGTTAAGCAAAACATGATCTGACTCAAAAAAATGTTGACAAAACTGCTAGAACAATATTCAAGCTTTCAAACTCCAAAAACTCTGCAAAGGCAAATAACGTACTTAGCAAAGTCACTTGTTTAAGCATAGTTACCTGTACTTTTTGCCTTGTTTCAGATGTGTCTCTTTTATTAAATGCAGTTGATTATATTATGTATTTATGTTGTTAAATCATTGAATTAAAATTGTTTTTACATGTTTAGGTTGTGTTGTGTTTATTTTTAATTGCTGTGATGTGGTTTGCAAGGTTTGTGCTGCCAAAAGCAGTTTGAAAAAAGCTTCCATGACTGAGGCTCCTGGCAATTAATGACTAAGAGCCAGTGTTCAGGTAAATGTTACTGGAAATAGTGGTTCTATAACTGCACAGTCTCAAAAGCAGAGTGACACAAATGTAAATTTAAAGGTGATTTCATTCACAAGATTCACAAAGATCACTGGGAATATGCAAAGCTTGGAATTGTAGTGGGCTAACCCAGCCCCAGGGGCCATACACAAGCGTACTCCTAGTGCTGGTCCCAAGCTCAAGTAAATGGAGAGGGTTGCAGTAGGAAGGGCATCCGGCATAAAATCTTTGCCAAATCCAAATGCGGATTCATAATAAAAGATTCACTCTGCAACCCCTAATGGGAGTAGCCAAAAGAAGAAGAAGAAGAAGAAGAAGAAGAAGAAGAAGAAGAAGAAGAAGAAGAAGAAGGAATTGTAGAGGGCTAAGTCCAACCGAGAGATCCAGAGGTAAGTCCAGTTTCCTCTGTGAATGTCTTTAGTTGGGTCAGAATGGGTCAGGCAGGGTCTCGCAAGCTTATCTGGGTGGGCGTCTTGGTCAGGTACACAGTGTGCAGCTTAATGTCCCGTTGGAGTGTGGAGGAAACTGTTTGTCTTAAAAACCCAGCTGATCCCAGATGGGACGATAGGAACAAGTGAGTCACCACACTCCACCCTGGACACACCCACACCTAAGGACTAAGTAATAATAGTTAATGAGCCCTGCCCAAACCCAAACAGAGAGAAAGAGAGAAAGCAAGGTAGAGAAAAGATAGAAAGGCAGGGTTAAACCAGGAGGACAGGGGGACCATGACACAGTACATGATGCACAGGACTGCAACAAAGAATTTAATCTCTGACCTGCCATATTATAATATCAGTGCTGTATATAAGTGCTCTTATATGAATAAAGGCTCTGAGTTATTTTATTATTTCAGTCAGCCAAAGAAAAGCATTTTAAGTGAATTTTACTGGAAAAAAATTAAGCTAATTTGACTTACCCCCGTATTTCACACTCAAAAAAAAGTTCTTTCAGTTGCCCTCTTGAGTTTATTATGCTGAAGTAATTAATTTGCACACTTTTTAGGTGAATTCAATCTGTTTAATAATGTTTCTTTATAGCTTACTGATTAGTTAAGATTAATAATTAACTATAACATGTCATAGACACCTGACACATGATAAATATCCCTGACGATATTTTAATCTTAGCAATAGCAGTCAACTGATTATGGTGGAGAAAAAAGTAATATGCTTTGCACTTAATTACTTGAAGACACTTAAGGACATTCAACTACAGTATAGTAGCCTACCTAACAGTCACCCTAATGTCACCTCAAATACCAGTGCTTGTACTGTAGACACGTTCCCTTTTTTCCTTCTATTTTGCTTTTAAAATTTTTAGCAAATGATGTGAGCAGTTATAAGCTGCGCTACATATTACAACAAGTACTGTCTTGGACAGATGCAAACCCTTGGTACCTAAATAAAGCTCAGACTTCACAAATTAACAGACTTTTGTCAATAAAAGTCTAATCTGAAAGCATTTTAAAGCCTTTTTGCTTTTAACTGGAATTACTGAAGACTTAATCAAACCGAAAATTTCACATCTTGAAAAGAGCTGGGTGGTCATGATGACCACATTGCTTCTACACTGATGAGTTAAAGTGTCCTGAGACCAAAAAACAACATAAAATCTACCATCTACTATTCAACTGTGATAAGGGAAGGGGGATAAATCTGACAAAGAAGAGTGTCCTCTTGACTAATTTCTGTCAACCAAGAGGGAGAACAAGCAGGGCTGAAGGGTTACTATTCCAAAAACAACATAGCAAGAGAGGTAGCCTATTGTGTCCTGACAGATTGGTCTGACTGAAGGAGGAGGAGGAGGAGGTTGCCTTTAACTGACACACAGGGAGGAGCAGAGGTGAGCTGAAATCTGGGGGAGATGGGAACACAGCTGCAGTTCAGAGGGGAGTTGGTGTCTCCCTTTTAAAGGTTTACTCAAGTATTTTTGAAGTTATTGATGTTTATGGGGTGAAAGCTACCTACCTGTGAATCTATCTATCTATCTATCTATCTATCTATCTATCTATCTATCTATACTGATGTCCTTCACACCCCTCCTCTGTTGTTTTTGGCGACGGATGGGATACTTTCCCCTGTCTCTTCAGTTCTCATCACTCCCCAGGTACCCCACCCCACCCTAACAAGTCTGCCCATCGCCCCTCTTTAAATTATTCATACTTATGTGCAGCTGGAGCACTCTGTTTGACCCCATCTCTCCTCATAGAGGCTTTATTAATTGGAGCTGTGGTGGGAGTCCTCAGCACGTGTGGTTAGAGCAAAGAATCACACTGGACTACTGACATTATACTCATCGCTTTCCATCAGTCTGTGTGACATGGCATATTATGTTGTTGTCCAGTGGGCTTGAAGCCATAGAAAAGGATAAAGGAAAAGGTGCAGCTGTTTCATTTCCAACACCAACAACAGTTCTTTTATTATTTCATAATAATTCTGAAAGTGTAACTGATGACACTAGTGGTGGTCTTTGCCATGTGTCTTACACTTTTTTTGGTTTTTACTGTCATTGGCAATTTTTACTCAACATGCACCTTCAAAGTACTTCTGGACGTGGGTGTGCTCCAGCAGAAATTCTCTGATGTTTCACACATGCCTTGATTTTCTGCAAAAGTTTCGCAAGCGGGTGCACTTTTTGAACAGCAACAAGCTGTTTGTCTCACATTCACAAAATCTGGAATTGTGCTTCATAGCTCAACAAACACAAGTCTTAAAAAAGGAAAAGAAAAAAATGCAGATATGAGCTTGACATCCTCAAGAAAATTTCCCAGACTCTTCTGGATTCAGATATTGGTCTGGATCCCGGGATTCAAATTATGCAAAACTGAAGTGCATTGACACATGAGGCCATGGGAAAGTATTGGATAGAGGAGACTTGTTACCAATACCAACTCATTGCTGAGACAATGTAGATTCAGTACAGTTTAATGAGCATAGTGAAACAGCATGTTATCCAGATGACTTCCAGCATTACCTGATTTTTATTTGTCTGGAATAATTCTTGAAACAATAATGATATAAAGGTCATAAAAAAATTCAGTATTTTCTTCATGATATTTGTGTGTCTTATTATAAAGATTGGGGTAAAGATAATAAAACTGATGTTGCTAACTCACTGAAAGTTGGATTTGTTTCCGTTTCTATGAATAAAGATATTTCCCCTTTAGAAAACACAGAAATTTGAGGATTGTTCAGCCTTGGTGCAGGTATGCGGTCTTAGATTGCTCTTAGTTAGTTAGTTAGTTAGTTAGTTAGTTAGTTTTCATAGTTTTCACTGGGTCATTTGCATCAGCAGAAAAACATCAAGTAAAAATTCCTGTGGCCTGTTTATTATAAAGTAATTGCATTCTCTCTGGCAAGAAATGCTGCTGTTGAGTTACGTGATTGCTATTTTTAATGTTATGATCACCACAAACTAAATTACATTAAAATAGTATGGTGACACAATTCACAAAAACAGATAATTTAAACTTAAATCTATAAAGTCAAAATGACTTGTGTGGTTATCTATCTCCAGGAGGTGATAGAGAATCACAATTTGACTGAAGTTTGACATAAAGAAACTTTAAATGCTGTTCAGAATCTAAAGTTACAGACAGAACTGTGTGCACTTTTGCACCAGTGGTTCCACTGTGTTCTCTATCTCTTCCTCTTTAATATGCCTTTTAGTGTGTGTTGGCTTCCTTACTACAGTGATAAATCTCAACCATATATTTGTTAGCATCATGAAAAACATTACAGTTCTGTTGTTCATTTAATGTAGATTTTGTTGAGTTATTTGTAAAGTCTGAGTTCATTTGACCATATATAAAGTGGATCGATGCAAAATATCAAAAATTCATACTGAGGACTAGTATAACTATATTTTGAAATTCCATGGTGGAAAAAGAAGCATCCCAGTTATGCAGATAAGTTTAATTCGAGTGTTCCCACATTGTAACTGGTGTTACGGTGGTTTGAATTGCATCCTATTATGTGTAAGCTTTTTCCACACTTATGCATTAGACCACTTGCTATTAAGAATAAAGCTGTGATTTGAGTCAAATGTGAAATGCTGCTTGATGTAGAACCATTAAACAGCTTCAGTAGTTTATTAACAGCTTCAACTACATTTTGGAAAAGCCACAGGGAAAAACTGTAATTTGGTTCACTGTCAAGTTTCATAGTCACTAACAGTTTATAGGCTGTTATTTTTTCCCAGGGAGGTTCACAATCATTCAGGTGCATTTCTCAAAAGCACTTCTGTAGAGGTGCAGGAGAAAGTAATAATGTAATTTCCAATCCAGCCTTTTTGGTGCGCCAGGTGAAATTAGAATATGTTTCCAGCAGTGTGGGCAAACAAATGGTGGAGTCTCAAAAAGCTATAAAAAGTTTATGTGAGAGTCAACCCCTCCCACAGTCTTTATGTATTCTCCAACAAGCTACACACTAAACAGTTTTAAGCCATTGGCTGGTTCAGACCCTTTTAGGGATGCTGAAGTACCTCTGAATTTCATCTTGTCACCCTTAAAAGTAACAGTAGTAATAGTATTAATAATGATACATTTTATTATTATTTTCTGACATACATGATATAGTATACATTGACAAATCAGATTTGAGCTCTGCGTGGACTTCACAACCGGACATATCTTTCTAAATATGGTTTGAACAGGATGGTTGCCTCTACATTGAAGTGACAGACTTCATATCAATTCTTCACTCAGGGGTAGCCTACCTGATGCCCTGTGTTGAGTCTGCACAATAAAGGGAAGGTTTGTATGAACTTGAAAACTTAAATGAAAAATAAATTTCTTGCTTTCTTTCTTCTTACACAGCTTCATGCAAATACAACCCAATTTCCCAATGTCTGTACTCAGTGATGGTACTTTAATTGCTTAATGATTTGGTAGACTGCCCCAATGTGGTTACAAAACTGAAACAATACTGTGCATGTTTCACTCCATATCTGCTTTGCTTTAACTTACTTTGAAAAAGTAAGTTACTTTGAAAAATTTTTGGTCATTATGATTGAGTCTTCGCCACAGATTTCACTAGCAAAGGGTCCAGGTTTATAAAATTGAAATTTGTGATTATTTATTCTGAATTATTATTAGACACTACAATAGAGCATCTGAATAATTAGGATACTTTTGAAAGTAGCGTTACAATGCATATTTAATTAAAGGGGTAAAAAGTGTTGAATAGGTTAGCTAGTAATATACTCCATATTATTATAATTATTATTCATTTTATTAAAAGTAATTTATTTAGCATCATTGGTTTATTAATGTACTAACTGCAACACAATGTATGCATGACATTCTGATTGGGGGCTTAGTCCCCCTGATGGCCTGATCCTAGAAATGCCCCTGTTTTTAGCAACATATCCAGCACACTGGACATCAGTGGTAACCTTTAAGAGAACAGTGGTAATAAAAAATATTTCATACCTTGTATTCCTACCTTGTGTGACTGTCTTGAAGTCTGTAGCCTATTGCTAATCTAAGCTGTACAAGCACTGTATATAATGTACATAGTTCAGCAGACTATTTTTTCACTCCATTAGAGATAACTGTGTGTTAAGATTTTTGTGCTTTTGCATCTCTGTATCTGTGTTTAAATAAGCTTTTCACAAAGAAGCAAGTGACTCACCTAAACTTAAGGAGGTGGTTTCAGCAACCAGTGCAGAGAGAACCTCTATTTTATTCATTCACTAACATTTGAGACTTACTTAAGTCAGTTCAATTAGAAAATTTACGATAAAGATTTGTTTCTATGTGTGTCAAAAATCTCACAGAACTAGTTTCCATTTGAGAATGTTTTCTGTCATTATCAAATTTTTAAGTTGAGTTAAGGTAATTTTTTTCAGTATAGAATTCAAATTGGTCAACCTTCAAGGATGTCATTAAAGCTAACATATAAACACAAACATCTCCATGCAATGTAAAGGCTTCATTAGGGTTGGCATCACTGCAAGTCATTGTATTAGACTAGTCTTCATGTAATAAACTGGTCACTATGCACAGAGTCACAGTACTTACAGCACCACCTGCAGAGCTCCTATAGCGCAGCCAAAATGTGATAAAGCTACTGTAACTCTGTGAACAGATATTTTCATTGCAGGGGTCAGTGCATTGGTCTCCATGCTGCAGCAATCTGGGTGAATGTGTGTGGTCTGCTGGGTGGCAGCATGCTTTATAGGGAGCAGAAGGTACAACTCAGGGGTACTATAGTGTACATTTTGGATATAGTAAAGATGCAAAGTATATTGGGACTGCAGTTTAGAAAT
>VUQH01000696.1:0-12276 GCA_015106775.1 Etroplus canarensis | reverse complement strand
ACACACACACACACACACACACTGTTTGAGCCAATAAGAGATTTCAGCTTCAAATATGAACTATAACAGGTCAGCATTTTAACACAGCAAAACACACACTGGTTATGACAAGTGGCACCAGGATCTTGGCTAGCAACATGATTGTGTCCAGGATCAGAAATATCCTCTGATACATTTCCAGACAGCACAATAAAAACGTGTGCACCTTGTGTTTAACCTTCATTGCATGTGATGTGTGCCACCCAGGCTGCAGACAAGACACGGATCAGTGTGTTTTAAGGGTATACACAATGATGTCACAGGCAGGAAAAGGCTGGAAGAGGCTTGGCACCTTTAGGAACTGGCCAGATCCCCATTGGCTCAGCAGAATTGCTGTAATAATAAACAGGCAATCAGAAGGCAGCGTGAGCGTACACAAAGGCATTGCAAAACTTTGCAGATAATAAAAGCAGATTTTTCACTTGAGGGGGATGATTATTTGTGCTCTTCAGTTGTCCATAAATAGAGGGCCCCTCACAGGAAGTATAAACATACAGATGAAGTGAAGGGCAGTCATAGTCCAGTGCAGTGATTTCAAACATTCCTGTTTATGTTCAATCAAGATGGAGTGTAACTGTAGCCCGAGTTTGTACATGAAATACAAAGGATTATTCTGTTTAGGGGAAAAACTCCCTAAAGAATGTAAAGTGTTTGAAGAGTGTTTCACTCATTTTGGAAACTGAACAACACATCTAGTAAAGCTCATCAGAATTGATTCTCTAAATAAATATACAAATACAGAACCCTATTTACATTATTATACAGTGATATAAAAATTCAATGTAATGTATGTGTGGTGTGAGCCTCTTTACAACATTAAAACTTTTATCATCCTTAATCTAGTCAAAGCAGCCTCTTTCTGGATGTGAATTAGAGCAAAGCACAATTTGTCCCTTATTGAGACGCAGAGTAAAACATGCAGTCCTTGTGTATTGCCCAGAGGTTAATAGGACTCTAATGATGCAGCATCCCTGCTTCTGTCCCTAAGGGCACCTCACTCCCTGGGTATTAATCCCATTGCCTTCATTAACCTGCTGGCCCACCAGTCCCCCCAATACTGAATACCAGCAGTCTACTGTCATGCCAATAATTGATGTGTTGTTACCTATTTACAATGATCTCCTTATTCCTTCCGAACAATCTTCAATACTTTATTCTTATCCACCTCAGTGAGTTCTCAGCAGGAAGTAGCATTATGTTGAGGCAGGGAAAATCTAATTGATCATCACCACAAAACCTTGTTCTAATAGAGAGTGGGCTTGATATGCTAGATAAAACTGAACATACAGGACAAAGCAACTCTTCACAATTTATCATATATTTAATAAGAATTTAAAGATTGGAAATATTGCCAAAAAGCAGTTAAAAAGTTGCATATGTATGATTTGTGAACCGATTCCTTCTGTTTCCTGCTAAATTAGGATATTACAGAAATCAAAATAGATGCTCTAATGCTGTCACTGTGGCTTGTGTTCAGTTTTCTGATTAGAAGTCCAGAGCATTATCCTTGTTCCTAAGTTCCTCTCACAAACATATAAGCAATTAAAAAGAAATTCTCCTAGAATCGAATCGGTCACCCTTTAATTGTTTTATAGAACTGCCAATCTAAAAAAAAGATGATAATGCTTAAATGATCTCTGTATTCAATTTTAATTCTATCAATTTTTATTCTATCTGAATATTTTTATGCATTTTCATCAACACATAGTATTAACTTGGATTCAGTCTTCATTAATGATGTTTTAGGGAAATTCTCAGCTTTCATGTTCTGTTTAAATTATGACTAATTATACCTTTCTCCCACCCCAGCAGGAGAATTGGTGCAAGACGCTGACCCTTCAGTTCCACCGCCCAAATACTTCAGTCCAGTGACAGAGGAGCCAACTGGTCAGTTGATCAAGAAAACTACATCAAGTAAAGCAGCAATAACAACAAAGAAAACTGCATTTGTTACTGGAAGAGAGTGTGGGATGTGTTTCCATGATTTCCTGTTCTGTAATTATAAAGTATTATTATGCTGAGCAACTCCATTCAGAAACAAAATGCTGATTTAGGTGTTTTAAAATAGCTGGCATGTGGTTATTCTACTGAATATGACGCTGATTGCACAGGCAGCTAAAAATATAGTATCATAATAGCAATAACTAGAAAAATCCACCTTAAAAATGCCTTTTAAAGGTATGCAAAATAAATACTTGTAAAACTTTTTAAATCTTTAAAAAGTCTGAATGCCAGATTGTGTAGCAGATTATTATACCAGTGGAGTGTTACAGCAGGGAACCCCATTAAGAAGCCACTGATGATTTCAGTGTAAGACAACACAAACCTCATCTTATCTCCTTTATCTCCATGTCATCAGGGGGCTGGGTTCCTCCACAGCAGATGACTGCCTGTTTTTGACCTTAGTGCTAAATCAAGTTCAAAGAGGACCACTGGTGTTTGGCAGATAGTTTTACATGAGGGCAAAGGGAGGACCATTTGTTTGGTCAACCTCTGGCTCCCCCTTTGATTCGCAGCTATCTATGACCCTTGCCACACTGACACCACTTAAGGCTCTTCATTCAGCCACAATGGCCAGTCTGATGAAATATGGGTGTAAGTAAGTAAGTCACTGACTTTACTTTCGAGCTCTATTCAGCTTACCCAAATTATTTTTAAAATTCAGTTTTTCAGCTCAAGTATTCAGTCCTTTTTACATGACTGCACAAATACAGGAAAAGACCAAACCAAATAATTTTGATTAGATAAAAGGGTATTTGAAAATATATCTTTGAGTGGTTGGATTCTTGTGGAATGAGTTCACACTTTCACCCAAAAACTTTCATGGCTCAAACTTTCACTTAGGACTTAATTCAGATAATATTATCAATGTCAAATATCTTGTGTCTGACGTCAGGGGTTTGGCTTATGATTCATATTAAGAGGGGAAACTACTGCTACAACAGTCGTGCAATGAATCAAATTCTTGTATACCGGTGGGAAGATTTTAGCGCACCTGACTAGCCGTTTATCATTTTACCCTTTTAAAATATATGAACAAGATGTCATAGCTACAATATCTGTTGTGTGAAAGCAGTAGTTTGGTCTGGGTCATATTCTGCTGTTTTGGATCCAAATAGTCTGGTACAAGTGAATGTTATCCAAGAGCAAAGAAATACATGTGGCACATTAACTTTCCACGGACAACGTCTGAACACAACTGGAAACCCATCAGGAAAAACAGTGCTGTGTTTATTTTGTATTACAAGTGTATTATCACATTATAAGAATGAATAATGTATCATGATCAGGCTTCTGTTATTTTAAGAGAAAAATCAAAATATTAATAAAATTAGATTTTGAAGCAGGAGAATGGCTGATTATTTCACAAGAAACCACACTTTCTGTGTTTTTGTGAACTAAAGAATAAGAGCTTTAATGTTTGATACAAGGAAAAGAAGTACAAGTGCAAGTTTAGTAACCCAAGAAAAAAGGTGACTTCTAATATTATGAAGGTTTTCTTTGGTGCAACCTTGAAAAAATTGCGCAGAAAGTCAGAGTTTCAACTGTCCTTGGGACCATGTGTTTTAGTGAGTAATTTAAGAAATGTTTAACAAAAGAAATGCCTGCCAAAGCAGTCAGTGTGCTACAGTGAGTCACCTTTTCTCACACACGCACACATTTTCTCAGTTGTATTCTTATTTTGGTTAATTTTCCCTGACCTTTAACACTTGCCCTAGAGAGATGCAAATGCCCAAAGAACATAATGGTTCCCTTCCTGTGTAAAAACTAGCCTGTAAAGAAAGATAATTAGGATTGTCATGACAACAGAGTCCAGCAGGCTGATGGAGCCCTGTTTCGCTTGCAGAACTTCAAACAGTATCAAAGCTCCACGGGCTGGTACAAGAGCTCTGGTTTGAATTAGGGACTGACTTCCACAGTCTCTCTTCAAATTCAAAATCTATATGGAACAGGGAGAAAAGGGCCCAGCTAGTCCTGGTCCAGACAGACCAAGATATCTGGATTTCATTAGAGACAATTATCTTATCTGTTTCATCTCAATGCTGCCCCAAGGGTTGGCAGGCAGACCAGTGGGCTCTTTGCAGTTTGAGAAAGCCTGCAGCCAGCCAGAGGCCTGTGGATCAGGTCATTAAAACACTCTTGCCCCTGCTGCTAGTGATAAAATATTTTCGTGCTTTTGTAAATAGATTTTCTTCTTTTAACCCCACAGGACACAAAAAACACAAAGTTTCTTCTCAGGAAAGCCCAGAATAAGAATGTCCTAATTTCTGGGAGTTTTGCTCTCAAGTGAAGCTGATTTACTATGTCTGTACTTCTGTTGCATTTCTCTTTCCAGCTTAGTGGCATTTCATTAGCAATACAAAGCTGGGTTCCTCCGGGATCCAGTCAGCCTGTTAAGGTCTATGTCACAGCACATGGCACACACCTGTCAAAGCAGCATGCAAAGTGCAGTTGTATCCTCATAGAGTTATTCATCACTGAAAGATATGAAAATTTGCTTTAGAAATAAAAGAATTTTGTCATGCTATCTTCAAAAACTTGATGAGGTGGTTAAAATTTACAAACCTATCTACAAGAGAATGCCTTTCTTTCTTAATTATCACCAACAAATATACTGACAAAGTAAGCTAGATTTAAAATCCTGTTTAAATGTTATTGTTATAAAGAAAAATCCAGTGACTTGAGACTCATAATATTTCTTAGCTTTTAACCAAAAGGACAATCTTCTTCAAACCCTATCCACAGGCTCAGGTGAATGCCAAGCACAGGTGTCGCAGCCTAACACCCACCATCCATGTCAATTACCAACCTGCAACTTCACTGACTGCATTGATAATTGTGGTTCTTTGTTTATTCCACAATAAAATACCTCAGCATACAAACAAGACCCATGAAATGGAATATTCTAGGACATATTTATGCAAAACCCAGCACCTTAAGTACATGTTTTAAAGGAAAATATGTTACAGAACTATTTCTTTGTGTCACTGACTGACAATCTGTTTCTAACAGCTAAATCATTATTGACTTATTGAAGTATTATTTGTGTTTTTTAAATCACTTCATAATTTTAAGACAAATTGTTTTTTTCAATCAAATATTGAAAAAGTGCTCAATGCATAGGGCACAACATATCTGCTTTGTTGATTAAAGTATAGTGAGTGTTCCTGTAGCATAGTGGTTTGCACAATGGAATTTCAAGTGAAAGGTTCCTGGTTCAGTTCCAGACACAAGCCCCTCTCACTGTTGAGAGCTGTGTCAGGAAGGGCATCTGGCATAAACCTTTGTCAAATTACCAATGCTGTGGCAACTTCTTGGAGAGAATACAAGAGTGGAGCCAAAGGTGCATTTTTTTTAAAAACTCTGACCATAATCTCCATAAAATGATACGTTATGTTTTAAACCAGGGTAAATGTGTATTGGATTATTTTCCTAGAAAAACATCAAGCCCATCAAACAAACAAAATAAAACATATTGATTACAGAGCTTAAAAAAAAAAACACCAGAGAAGTATATAATGAAGCAAGTTCAGCATAGCCAGGCTTTGTTAGCTGGCTTGACAAAACCTAAAATCCAAGCTGGAGATAATGGGTACCACAAAGGTGATTATCGTCCTTCTTTGTCAACCCAGGCTTTCTGCTTCAGGGTATGTGTGCACTCACATAAAAGGGGGCATTTGACTTTTTTTCTATGCAAAGTCAATTGAGCACTGTCTACTCCAATCAGAGACATCAGCAAAGGAACCTATGCTAGAAATCATAAAGGACACTGTTGCTGTCAGAAAAGACAACCAAGCAATACTACAGAAAACTGTTTATCTTAGGAGACTTCAGTACTGCTAAATTCACGATCATCAAGAGTACGCTAAGTGGTAAAAATAAGTATATTAATTCAAGTTAATATATTTGTTTTACAGCACAGTGCACACTCAGTATTTCTGTCTATTTCTACCTTGACACCTGTATTTTACAGCTCTGAAACTTCAACATGATATATTTAAACTTTACAAGTTACTCCGTGCATTCAGTTCTGACGCTCCCCCATAGCCAATTAATATTGTCAGTTATAAACAGACTACAAATGTAACCGATCAATTCTCTAATCCTAATTTCAAATAGCTGGTATTACATTGATTGAAAAACAGACTTAGCAGCAGGTTAGGAGCAAACATAAAACATTTATACATTTTCTGCATCACCAGTTGATGCATGTGAATTCCTGTGACTATACCACACACAGTGGTACTCCTTTAACTTTACAGCCGGGAGTCATTCTGTGATATTTGTAACTTATGAGTGAATGGTTGCATATACGAAATGTATTACACCATCAGATTCTATAACGCACTGAAATATACCGCAAATAAAATAATCAATGAAAAGGTGGTGCTTCCAGCCGATTTTAGATCAAAACTCTGAATGTAACCTGCTCCTAACCAGGTTACGCGTTCAGCACAACTTACCTAAGGGATATAATGGAGATCCACCTTTTTGGCATAAAAAACTCTGAATTTAAACTCAACATAGGTCACTAAACCATTTTCCCTTTGTAGTACACCCCTCAGGTGCTAATTTGTACATTTATCATTTTGAAAGAACTTGGCTAGCTTTCTAACTTGTTTGTAGTGGTGTCATATATAATTTTATTTATTACAAGAGATGCTGAACTTCTCATCTAACTCAAAGCCAAAAAGTGATAAAAAATAACCACAAAATCACATTATTTCTAAAGACAAAATGTCAGGCATGGTTCAGATTCTGAGGACCAGCCATTGGCCTCTTAGAGAGGGGATAGATTTGGGTAATCTTGGACAGTTTGGCTCAGAAAATAGCAACTTATTTTTGGACTACATGCCTTTTGTGGGGGCGGGACGGTGGTGGCAAAAGAGCAGAGAGAGATGTGAGGCCCTTGTAGAACCTGGAGCTGAAATTGAGAACCTTCCTCATCAGGGGTTAGGGATCATAGGCAGAGACTTCCCTTCATCACAGCCAAGCCGGGAAATGCAGAGGACAGCATGGGTCAGCTCAACCAGCCCGCTGTGTGTTGTTACCATGGCAAACATCCCAAGGGCCAAAGAAAATAGATGACAAGTACAATAAAATAAGATGCAATCACGAAGGTCAGTTACCTCCAATGCTTTGCCTCCGTTCTGAAGACCTTCGTATTCTCCAAAAGTGAAAGAAAAGTCAGTATACTTAATTAGCCAGTAATGTGGTCATTTTCTCTCCTTGCATCTAGAAATCAGGAACCCTCAAGGGGCATGCTCTAGAGACTCTCCATGAGCAGCCACTGAGCAATTCCAGTCCACTTCAATTGCAAGATATTTACTTTCCTGTTCTTTGTACTGGGTGCCCTGCAGATGAAATCTAGCATCCTTTTCAAGGGGAAATTTTATGAGTTATTAACTGTCAACAGTTCATAACCCCCAAGGAGCTATTAAACTTTCTCCTGTGGTCACAGCAGAAATGCCAGTGTTTGATTTGGACTGAAAAGATATTTGAATGTTTTTGCTCTTCTCCACCCTGCGTGCAAGTGCAGCAAAATACTCAAATCAGCTCCAACATCAGATCATTGTGTCAAGATAAAGATAATAACCTGTTTGCTTTGTTTTGAAAGTACAAAAGGCGTAGTGTGGATTTATTGTCCATGAGCAAACATACTATGGAGACAAATCAAGTCCCAACCATTGGAAACAACCCAGATATTTCCTGGGTTGCATCATCCTTGATAAATAATAGGATACTAATTAGATTTTTTTTATTTAGTTCATACAGCTGTAGGTGAATAACTCCAGCTCTCTCTTCATCTAAGGACCAGGGTTGTTTTTCTTTCCTACTTTTTTGTACATTGAGCTATATCATAGTTATATTTGTACTCGAGGAATAGTGTCAGCGGCGTGACTAAATCATTTATCACCAGCCAAAAACAACGAGGATGAATAATTGAGTCCAGATGTAGCTGATTCAAGCGAGATACCAGGGTTCATTTCCTGTCTGTGCTTTGTAAGACAACCTATTACACCTCCCAGGCAGCTGCCGGGTACACTGGCCCAGCCTGAATGTCAACACTCCTCAGGTGTCAGTGTAAAAATCACACAACATGCAAGAATGCTAGTCTCCTCTATTTAGATCTTTTACTTTAACACTAATGAATACTGCGGGGCTATACAGTTTTGTTTAACCGTGTTTCCATGTTTACTCTTTTTAAATCATAGGAAGCCCTGTGAATAATGTATCATATGGTAAAACAGTGGAGGAATAAGTACATGCAGATTGGTACAGATTAAACTACCAAGCAGTAAATAAAGCGGACTCATAATAATAAGTTTATAGCACCAATATGAGCCATTTTGTACTTCTACGTTTGTAAAACTATAAATGAAAGGAATTCAGTTTTTGCAGTGTTTATAAATTTTTTGAAGGAACAAATCCCCACCACTTTTGTAAATTCCATTTTAACAAACATAATTAACTACTCTTTACCAAAAATGTGTAATGTGGGTTTCAGACAACAGCATGTTTATGTGTGCTACCAGTTATTCTAAAATGAAAATACAAAAGGATACAAATAGTAACACATGCACATAAACTCGCCTGCAGTAGCAGTTCCCTTGTTTATTTTATATCCTAAAAGATCAGGGAGGTCATAATTCTCGGTCTGCCTTAAAAGCATTCTCTTCCGGCCCTTTGGGTCCATGTGGTAATAATTACATTCTCTGGCTTGGCCATGCAGGTGACTGACATTGAGTGACCACTCCTCAGCACCCATGCATGTGCTAATGAAGCACAGTTTCCTGGTTATCCTTTTCAAAAATAAAGAATAAGCCATTCAATTTGCACTTAGTTACTTCCTTCTCCCTCTGACAGTCTTCAGTTATATAATTTGGTGTATCTGCAGAACGTTTAGACAGTTTTAAAGTTTTCTTTTTCTTTTTTGTGGAAAATCTGGTTATTCTCAGCTGTAGAGTGAAATGAGGTTGCACTTTGCAGGTGGGACAAAATGTGCTGTCTTTCAAACTGAGCTATGTTACTCGTGTTCTCACTGAAATCTGTATCCATCTATTTCAGCATGAATTGCATGCCAGTTTCAAAACAAATAAACACCAGCAGAGGAGGTTTCTATGGACAAAATCAATCTGTGGGGGGATGTCAGGATTGTTTGGAAGAAAAGGTAAATAGTGAAGTGGAGTGGCCTACAGACTTTAATGCAGTGTTTACACTGTAATTAGTCTTTGCAGAATGAGATTCCTGACAGAGGGCCTGAGACGGCGTGGCATGTTAAAATAAACTCTAAACAGTACTGTTTCAAGACATCCTCCATGGACCATAAACCAAGACAGCCTTTACAGACTGGGCTACAACCACCACTCTCTAATTTTCAAAATGGGTGGTCTGATTTCTTTTTTCTTCAATCTGACCATCATCTTTTGTTAGCCCTCCTTTAATACAACGTATCCCCCTCATTTCTTTGCATTTTCCCCTCTATTTTTTGTTCTTTAGTTTTTTCCAAGTGTTTTCCCCTCAGCTTCCTGCTTCCCCTATCCAGGGTGAACTTCGCATGGAGCTTCAACTTCCAGCTCTCTGCAGGCCCCTCCGGACTCTGAGCTGATGACACAGTCTTCAGCCATGCATGCTGAAGGGGGTACGACTGGGGCTCCTTCAGAACTGTGTCACTGTCCACCTGAGAAAACACAGTTTTGGAAAAGCAGAGAAAGAGAGAGAGGGAGAGAAAGGGGGGAAGCTAGTAAGGACACCAGGAACCAATAGTGGAGGGAGGACTGGCAGAGTGACAGCCAGTGTACAATAACATTAGTCTTCCGCTTTAGCCCAAGTGCGTGCTCCTTCTGGACACATCTCTGCCTCTTCTTATTTTTCACTTTCTTCTATCTTTTTTTAAGAACCTCCTTCCAATGGAAACAAATTCCTGTCATGCCTCAGTGCTGTTCCCTGTTTAGATTTCTCATTACAAACAGCATTACACGCATGGACTGAAGCTGGCCAGCACACAAGCCAGGGAAACGCCAGGGATCTTAGTCCTCCAAAGCATCCAGCAGAGAGATGAAGGAACTGGGTCTGTCACATGGTGGCACAAAACCCAAATTCACAGATATATACATTTTTAACATCTACTGACTCTAAAGACCTGTGATATACCTCCATCCACTGAAGATGGGTTTTTTTTGTTTTTGTCTTTTTGCAAATACCTCTTGCATTGACCTCTAAATGCTTTAGCTACCTTCCCTTGTTGCAACACTTCAAATAAAATCAAACACAAATCTTGGGAATCTCAAAAATTTTCCTTTGATATTAAACTGTCATGAGAGCTGCCAGTCCAGTCTTTTGATTTTGAAACTTTGCTGTTATGTTGGGATATGACGAACCCCCAATTTCCATCTAGACGATTTATGGTTATGAAGTGAAGCTGCCTCACAGGATAACAGAACTTTATGGAAAGCAGACCTCCTTCTTTCTCCCTGTGCTCTCTCATCTAAATCCAAGCGCAGCACCAGAGGAATGGAGCTGCCATGATTCCCCAGGCTGTCTGGGAATTGTTGACTGACACCTGACTGTGTCCATTAAGTGTGAAAAACCATGGGTTACACCCCATATTAGGTACTACCTGTGCAAAAATGATGGTGAATGGGTATATTGCATAGCAGTCAGTTTTCATAATCTTTTTTTAATTTTTTGCATTTCTTATGGAAGAAGATTTTTGTCATACTACAGGTAATCAGTTAGTTTTTTTATGAACACAGTGCATTTCAGCTAAGCTTTAACTAAATAATATATAGCTAAAAATGTTTATGCCTAAAACTCTGCACATCAAGAGTCAATCATTTTCATATTATCACAGAGTAAGTGAGATTTCTGTTTTCTTTTAACACTTTGTAGAAAAAACAGACAGTTTCTATGTGTTATGACACATCCTCTCATGCTTGAGATAGACATGCAGGCAATCTGCTATCAATTTCTTCAAATCCACGAAATTATGCTCTATGCTACAGCCAAGCTCTAAGTGATAACAGTGAACAATGTCTTTTGAAGATATGATGGACTTTCAAAACAGACAGTCTGTTTTCTTTTATGTATGAATTGAGTAATTCATATACAGTAATATTTATAGCAATTTTTTTATGTCAGGTATAGCACTATATACACTATACACTACTGAAATACTGAAAATGTGTTGAGATGATGCATGTTTTTCTCATAAAGAGTTACAATAGCCAGTGCAATGAACAGACAGCTGGTTTCAACCTTCAAACCGTATGTATTCTCTCACAGAAGAATGATGATTTTCTTGATCAAAAGTATAGGAAACAGTCTGCAGGAACCCAAAGAAACACATTTTTGGAAAGGTGCTTATTACATGAAAAAATTGTAATTAATCCCATGTCTGTGGGCTGAATGTGCCAGCTAAATACAACCCAAATTCCAAAACGGCTGAGACATGGTGTAAACTATAAATAAATACACACAATGCAATAATTTGAAAATCTTATAAACCAATATTTTATTCACAAATGAGAACAGAAAACATATCAGATGGTGAAATTTTACTATGGCATGAAAGTACTAGATCAGCTCAAAAAAGCTGTGACAAGAGCAACACAAGGCTGGAAAATAGCTGGAGGAACATGTTACGACTATGTTAATTGGCAACAGACCAGTAATATGATTGGGTATAAAAAGAGCACCTTAGAGAGGTGTCCGCCAGAAGTAAAGATAGGCAGAGGTGGGAGGGCTTCAGCTTCCCAATCTAAGGTGGTATTATATGGCTGCCCAATTAACCTCAGCATTATATTATTTTAATACAACAACACCCCCTGCTTGGGTAAGCATTGAGCAAGAGTCTACCACTTAGTCTGTACTTATATTCTTCAGATATTAAAACACTTACAAAGTGTACAAAAAACCCTTTCCTTAGGAATACAATATCCATTTGGTATGCTGCACACAAACATATAGGTGATATGCCCGTATTGTCTCAATTTACTCCTATCTGGGGGAATGAACAGTTTACACCGGGCTGGAAGGATGAGGGATTTAGGTCCTGGAATGCAAAAGGTATTCAAAAGATGAAGGACCTTTATTCGGATGGCGTCCTGCTTACATTCGATCAATTATGTCAGAGGTACCAAATTTCAAAGAAGCATTTCTTCAAATATTTGCAGTTAAAAAGTTATATTTCTTCAAAACACAAACAGATAATGTGTATACCATCTTTATCTAAAT
>VUQH01000690.1:23363-37327 GCA_015106775.1 Etroplus canarensis | reverse complement strand
TTCCTCACCTGACCTAAACCCAATTTGTGGGCTCTTCTTAGATGTGAGATGTACAGTGAAGGACAACAGTACACTTCTCTGAACAGTGTCTGGGAGGCTGTGGTTGCTGCTGCACAAAAAGTTGATGGTCAAGAGATCCAGAAACTGACAGACTCCATGGATAGAAGACTTTTGAGTGTTATTAAAAAAAAGGGTGGCTATATTGGTCACTCATTTATTTTTGAAAATATCAGAATCTTTATTTGTAACGTTTGAGTTGTTTGTTTATTATTCTCACTTTAACAGATGAAAATAAACAAGTGAGATGGGAATATTTTTGTTTTTGAGTTGCGTAATAACTCTGCACACTAATAGTTGCCTAATGATTGTGCACACACAGATATTCTCATACAAAAGCCAAAACCTCACATTCACTTCCTGGCCAAAGGACCAATGAGGTAATGCCAACTGCAAGGCGTCTGTCCATCCAGAATTCACAAGAATCACTACTCCTGCCACAGTATTGGACAGATTTTAGTGAAATTTGTACACAGTTATCACATAATTGCTCTTCAGCCGAATTTTACTCAAGCTCAGGGTCGTATTTGTCCTTTTATGGGCACTTTTATATTTTCACAAGTTGCTACTCCTCGTACAGTATTGGTCAGATTTTAGTGAAACTTGCACACACTGGCGCTTTATTCATTTTACGGGCACTTTTACATTTTCACAAGAATGACACTCCTGAGATTATTGGTCTGGATTGTTATGTACATAAAATGAATGTTTACATGTGCTCCTGTGCCTCCTGTGCATCAATATGTTTAATTATGGCATAATCTTCTCTTAAGCTAGCGTAGGGCTGATCAAGAATGAGGGCCGTTTGTCCTGGATATGACTGTTTGTGAGCCTCCTTGACTTCTCAATGGATTTGAACTCTCATTAGTTTGCATAGTACAGCCAGCCAGTTACAGTTACAATAACCTTTGAACTGTGAGAGATCATGAGCCAGATGGGCTACTACATCACTGACTTTCTGTTTTCAGCTTGTTCTGCTGCCCTCATGTGTCAAAAAAGCACAGTTAGGACTGCTTTAATGCAACTGACACAAATGGCAGTTGCCACTGTTGCCATTAGGGAAACTTAAATAGTAATTCTACATTTTTTTTAGTATTCCCAAGAATGTTCTTGTCAAGAGGGGAAAGCTTCTCAGACAACATTCAAAGCATCATGGCACACTAAAACCCTTCACCAAGAGCCATACTAATCAGATTTTTTCAGCTCCTTCAGGCAGGTTTCATCGCACGTTTTACAGACTTGACACCCCTGAAGTAGCTGAGTAATATTCTGCCACGCTGAGCTGGAATGATTTCTCTGCTCTGACATCTGATAGAAAAACAATAATAAATAATAAAAAAAACACATTTGCTGGCTGCGGTTAGGGAGGAACATATATCAAAGCAAGAAAATGTGGCCTGCCTGATATTTGATTTTTAATAAAAGGAGAATATTGGAAATCTTTTGCAATCAGTGATATGTAGAAATGAATATATAAAGTAATTTAATGCAATTTTTTGATGTACCTACCTGACACAGGTGGGTAGATCTGAAGATATTAAGACTTCAGATATTAAGATATTAACATCAAAATATGAATTTTAATGTAATCGAGACTAACATTTTCCTCATTTTTCATATATATATTAAAATACACACACACCATCTTAAGGACTTAGAAAGAAAGCATCCTAAATAAACAAAGAAACTCTTCAAGTTTAATAAGACAAATATATGAAATAAATAACAGCTTTCTGTAGACTTGTTTAAAGAATAATTTGTCAGTTGCTTGCCAAACACTTCACAGTATTCGAAAAGCAGCTTTTCATGTGAGATTAATTATGATTTTTCAACTATTGGAAAACTCAAGTCCTTTTTCTGGATATGAGTCTCATAAGTATGGATGGTCATGATGCCAGTTTTAGCAAGCCAAAACTCAGGCAGGCACAGTGCCTGTACAGTAATCACAGTTTACCCTGGTTGAATTTCTCCACTGTCCCGTTTTCGGTGACGAGCTCAGACCTTTGAACAAATGTCTCTGTTGTCAAGCCAGGACCTCGCTCCTCTGATGAAATGGGAACTTTGCGTGTGTGTGTGTGTGTGTGTGTGTGTGTGTACACAGTACACATGTACCAGCTGTTGAATTAGTGTCACTAGGCCCCACTGGGACCTAATCTGCTACCTCACAGTGATTTGTGCATGTGTGTGTGCTCATTAACACTATCAGCCTGTGTATCTCTGAAGCCTGGTGTGCCACTTGATGGCAACCACCCCCTATTCATCTTCCAGCACACACACTGAGCACATGCAGAGCATACACACAGGGACACACTCACTCGAAGTACAGCACACAGGCATGCGGTATATAAAAAGGAAATGAATCTGCCTGCAGTTTCACTGACGACAAGGCAACCTGTTGTAATTCATAAATTAACACATGGGAGAGAAAGAGAAGGAGGAAGAAGAAAGCTCAGATATTTTTAAGACCATGTGTCCAGGGGAGAGTTTGCCCACCGTGACTAAGCTAGTTTTGGAGGATTTTATTTTTTCTACTTTGCTGTCACACCTGAGCCCACAAATTAGAAGCATTCAATGCAAAAAGGAAATCATCTTTAACAAACTGAATTGTCAAGGTCGACAAAGTCCAATGAATCATCATTGACACTGATTAGCACATTTTTGCACTGACTCTCTTTATTGTCTGAAAACCTGCTGAGAGTCAGCACATTTAAATCATGCATATCATGAATGCGTCTCTTTTAAAAAGAATAATAAAAGGGAGGGGTGTTGGGATATTTAAAAACCATAATTTTTGAATAATGTTTTAATAAAAACTGAGATGCAGATGAGGAGCACAGACAGCATTCATCAGAAGCAATAGAAGTGACCAAGCAAAGGCTGCTGCTGTAAACTGGGTTAGCGGGCTTCTGGGATTTTTAACTCAAATCTGAAAGGTGAATAAGGATTTTTTTTTCCCCACTCATGTGGGACAGATAATCTAATGCCATAGTGAAGCGCCCATCATCGGTCTATCCCGAATTCATAAGAATCACTACTTCCCCTAGAATATATATATATATAAATATAATATGTACCTTCAGCTGCTCCCTTGTATTCTCTACAAGGAGTCGCCACAGTGGATTAATCCGCATTGGTAATTTAGCAGAGGTTTTATGCCAGATGCCCTTTCTGACACAACCCTCCATGGTGAGAGGGGCTTGTGCCCCCACCTGAGATTGAACCAGTGATCTTTCACTTGTAAGGCGAATGCGCAAACCACTACTCTACCAGGGACAGAATATTGGTCAGATTTTCATAAAATTCACAGACAATGATCACCTAATGGGTCTTCACTCAAATTATGCTCAAGGTCAGGTTCATTATGTTGTTTTATGTGCACTTATCCATTTTCACAAGAATTGCTACTCCTCCCAGGGTATTGGTATGAATTGTAGTGTTCAGAAGATAAGAATTTGTGTGTGCCCCTCTGCTGCCCGTACCTAAATGCCATCATTAGGTCTATTTTTATTGTAATAATTTGTTTGCAAGCCCCCTTGACGTTTCACTGGATTTTAATTCTCAGTTTGTGCAGTGCTGGCAACTAATGACAAGAAAACTCATTGCTCTCTTTCTGTACTTCACACATTACAATAACCTGTGAATTGCGAGATGTGCTACTACGACACTGACGTTCTGATTTCTTGTCTCTTTTGTAGCCCGAGTGTGGGAATGCAATTGATTTAAAAAAAAAAAAGCTCATGAATACGTGTAACTTATGTTTTAAGTTAAAGTGGCCCAATTTTAAGATAAAATACTCACCCAGATTTTGGGTTACAGGGAGCATTGGTCTAACTGTTGCAATATCGCTGTCGACTTAAAAAAACACTTCAGTCAAACCTTCTGGCGAGCTCTTCAGGCTGTTAAAACGTGCAAACAGCAACAAGCACCAGCAGCAAAACCAATCAGAATGTCAGGATAGCACGACATTTATCTTAGCTCCTCCTGAAAACTTGTTCCTATAATTAATGCCACGGTAGCTGCTAAATGTCAGTTTGTGCACCCACACCCAATAGGCTTCCTCCCTGCACCCCAGTTTGAGAGGCAGCTTCTTTCTTCCTCAGAGATAGTGTACAGTCTTCTGGAATTGGACTCGCTGCTATGATAGCGTGGAGCTCATTACCAGCCTCATTTATCATCTCCTCTGTCTGTCTGTTCTCTCCTCCCACTCGCTCTCTCTCTCTCTGTGATTTCCTTAGCTCAACGAGTTGTTCAGGAAGTCGGAGGTGCACAAAGACTTTATGAGCGTTCGCGTGCGTAACCTGGCACCCAGCAGCTCTATCCTGGCCTTTGTCGATGCTCACTTCAAACCAGGTGAGAGATCCTTAAGAAAACAAAAGTAGCTAATAGAGACACACATGGGGTTTATTCATTTGGATTTGCGAAACGGGATATGCCAAAGATTAATACATTTCTGAAAAATAGGCATTTTTTTAAACAATGAGCCACCATGACACCATTTTCAGCATTTAATTTTTTTACTCATCTGCTGAACTCTTAAGTAAATAGTTACAGATCATTTTATATAATTTAAAATCATCACTAAATTCAGTACATAACATGTTTTGATTATCCACAAAGTTTTTGGCAAGAATGTTATTATAAATTTGTTGGTATGGCCTATTCTTCAAAGCAGTTGCGCAATCAAATTGTCCCTGCACATAGGTACTCTGAGTGATCATGAAAACTTAAATATTCAGTTCATAGCACTTCAGCTTTAAATGGCCATAAATTCTTGTGTTTATGCCTCACATGACTTCCTTTCACAAGTTTGCACATGTTTCTTGGTTTTTTGCAACAACTGGTCCTTTAAAAACCTTTTGTACTACACAGAAGACACAGAACACCAGCCTCTCCTCCCATTTTTTTTTTTTATAATTCTATATTTTTATGAGCATCATTTAGCGTCCTTGATACCCTTCATGTGGGGAATACGGGCGCTGTTATGTGCTGCTCCTCCATGGCCTGTAAAGCAAACATCTGCAGCGAACATTATGAGACTGATTCATCTGGAAAAAAGCCGGACAATCAACAGCTGAAGGACAAGTGGTCCACGGAGACCCTCCAACTGTCATATACAAGGCTGTTTGATATATACTTTTTAAAATTTAAAACCTCAAGTCCTGTATTTGCTTTGGAGTGCTCCTCAGAGGCCTTGTCCTGAGTGTTTGTACCTCTTGTTTATTGTAGATACCCGATACACCGTGGAGGACATCGTAGGAGCCCTGCTGAAACAGTTAAAGGCCTCCAAAGACACCAGCATCTCTGTGAAGAAGCCGGAGGACGATAATATTAGCTTCACCAATCATGGTAATACAGTGTGGACTTAACAGGAATGTGCAGGGATTAATAAAAAGGAGTTTTAAGTTATTCATGAGGTGGTTTATCAGAGGTTTTACAGGTCTTGAATAGGAAGTCTCAGAACCACAGACTCAACATACTTTAACATCCCTTTTTCATTTTTCCAAATCCCATTGTTCTCCCCAGCTTTGTTGACAGGCCTCTCCACCATCCCCATCTTCACCACCACTACCACCACCACCACAGCTTCAGTCACCACAGCTGCTCCCACCACCTCAACCAGGACGTTGCCAACTACCCGCAGGTCTTTCATTGGCAGACGTACCACTACAACCTCAGCACCGGCCACCACCACAGGTGTCACCACAACTGCGCAGCCTCCAGCCACTACAATTGCCCACTTCACAACCAAGCCTCACCACAAGACCCAGAAGCCCTGCGACTCCCACCCCTGCCTCCACGGAGGCACCTGCGAGGAAGACGGCAATGATTTCAGCTGCAAGTGCCCTGCTGGCCGAGGAGGGTCCGTGTGTGAGAAGGGTGAGCCAGCCAGAATTTTTCATTTCCTTTAGGATCTGCGCCTTTTCCCATATTTATTATTACTCTTATATCAAAAGTTTCAAAGTTAGAGCTTATTTCGGATTCATCTAAGAAAATGAGCTTGAACAGACTTTGCCTGTAATTTGCTGCTTTGCAATTAGCAGTTTTAAAGAACCCACCAAAGGCTAGCGGTTACAGAGATTTTGCAGCAGCTAAGTGGGTTTTAGGCACTCCATTTTCCATTGTGCCAATCATGCCTTTTAGCTGTTTTATAATCACTACTAACCACATCCTCAAGTGCTTTTATTTTTTTATAAAGTAGCAGAAACATACCATTATAATAAAAAGCTCAAATATTAGAGGAATGCTTGATTACACACTTTAAAAGGGAGAAAAGAAATATACATTCCCTGCATCATGCTGTAGTTTTGTCTAGTTGTAGTGTGTGCAAGGTGACACCTTAATTGGCAGTGGGAATAATGACCTAGTGTTAGACTATCTAAATGAAATATTATGTGATCACAGATGTGGATTTATTGGATCATATAAACCACAACGAGTTACCGGCAAGCAATTATAGCACTGTACAGTGTCAGTTTTATGTTCAGTTTTGAAGAAGAAAAAACCTTGGAAATAAAGAGCTGAGGTGTGATTGAGTCTCTCCCCGGTTGCTGCACTTCAAGCTCATCTCAACTAATTCAGACAGGTCCAACATCTCAGAAATGAGCAACCACTGAGCCGTGCACCAGAGGCACCACAGCCCAGCCAGAATGGCAGAGAAAATCATAAACCAAGGAGAACTTCTTGAAAAGCACAACTGTTTTGTTTCTTCTCTCTTCCCCTACTTTGGGATTTTCAGGAATGGGGAGCGACCTCACGCAGCTGCATCTTAAGATAATTGACACTAATTGCTTTGATGGGGATTAGCTAGTGAGAATCAGTGTGTATCTTTGAGTTAGAGTGCTTAAATGAAATCATGCACACACACATACACACAAACTGCACACCAGCCCCCAGATCAATCAAGTCATTAGAAAAGAGGGAGCTCATCAGCTGCTGTTCTCCTCAGAGAGACGGACGGAAAGACAGATGGACAGAGAGAAGAGGAGCCCAGGGGAGAAAATGCATGATAATAATCATAATTGTCAAGTGGATTAAAAAAAACAAAGGTTTCCTGAGTATGTGTGTGTGCGCGTGCGCGCGTGCTTGTCTTTCTCGACCTTCTCCTTTTGATAAACCCGTCAAGCATTTCGTAAAGGCATCAGTTCTAAACTAAACAGATAAAAAGGCTTATTTTTCTCTCATGTCACACACCAACACCAACACTGACACTTAATTATGCACATTAAACTTCTATTACGCCGTGATTAAGCAAATCACATAGTAATGATAAGTCTGACTTGTTGTCTTCATTCCTCCACAGCAATCAAGTACTACATCCCATCATTTGGAGGCCAGTCCTACCTGGCCTTTCCCACCATGAGCGCATACCACACTGTCCGCATTGCCATGGAATTTAGATCATCTGAGATGAATGGCATCCTGCTCTACAACGGTCAGGATCGCAAGAAGGACTTCATCTCTCTGGCTCTGGTCAACGGAAGAGTGGAGCTTAGGTGAGTGTGAGCTGACTTAAGAGGCGTACTGACCTTGTCTACTATTGATTCTGATGCTTTTGGGTGATTACATTCAATAGGTTTTCAACCTTTCAATCCATCCTGGCAAAATTAGATGAAATTTTAATGATCCACACTATCAAACAGGGTCATTTCATCAGCAGCTGAGAACAGATGCAAATCAGAATAAAACAAAGAGACAGCACTAAAGATAATGAGGCAAATAATTACAGTGAGTAAACATGTTGTGCAAGGGAAAGAAAACGTTACAGTTCACATGGTCATGATTACAGGTGGAAGGAATAGAGGCACAGAAATACACTTACTGGTTACTTCATTGGGTAAAAGTTAATAGTATATATGAAGAGTATTAGATATAATATGAATGTATAGGATATTATACAGGAGAGCTATAGTGTATACACTCACCCGTCACTAGGTATACTTGTTAAACAACTTGTCAACACAAATATCTGATCAACCAATCATGTGGCAGCAGCTCAGTGGCTTTAAGCATGTAGACATGGTCAAGACAACCTGATGAAATTTAAACCAAGCATGGGGGAGAGGGGTGATTTAAGGGACTTTGTGGTATCGTTGTTGGTGCCAGATAACCTGGTCTGAGTATTTCAGAAACTGCTGTTCTCCTGAAATTTTCTTGCATAACCATCTCTGGGCTTTACAGAGAATGGTCAGAAAAAGAGGAAATAGTGAGTGGGAATTTTCTGGATAAAAATATTTCATTGATGTCAGAAGAGAATGGTGAGACTGCTTAAAACTGATAGAAAAACAACAGTAATTTAAATGACCACTTGTTACAACCAAGGTATGCACAAGAATATCTCTGAATGTCCGATATGTCAAACCGCACCAGGCTGCTGGTGATTTAATTGTGTGGTGGGGATTTTCTTGGTGCACTTTGCACCCCTTAGTACTGATTGTTTAAGCACCACAGTTTGCCTGAGTATTGTTGCTGACCGTGTCTAGCCCTTTATAACCACAGTGTGCCTATCTTCTGATGGCTGCATCCAGCAGGAGAACAGGCCATGTCACAAAGCTCAGATAATCTTAAACTGGTTTCTTGAACATGACAGTGAATTTACTGTACTCAAATGGCCTCCAAAGTCACCAGATCTCAGTCCAACAAGCACCTTTGCTATGTGTTAGAATAGGAGATTTGGATCATGAATGTGCATCTGATAAATATGCTATAGCAGTGTGATGCTACAGTATCATGTCAGAATTGACCAAAATCTCTGAGGATGTTTCCACCACCTTGTTAAATATCTGCCACAAAGAATTAGGGCAGTTCTGAAGGGAAAAGGGGGTTCAACCTGGTGCTAGCATTCAAATGAAGTGGCTGATGAGTGTATATGTTGGAGATCCTAAATGGGAATTTTAAAGCACACGTGGTTTTTGTATTTACAGATAGAAAGAATAACAGAAATTCATTCAGAAACTAAGATGCTCTAAGTTCCACATCAGAACTCTCATGTAGCGCCAGGATAGAAGTGATAGAAGTATAGCATGGTACTTTTGTGTAGTCAACAGTGAACTGATAAGAATAACCTTTTTTGTCTAAGTACATGCAGATTTTGGTCTAAATATGGTAATTAATCCAGTTTTAGTAGCTGTCTTTAGAAAGTGCGGGACCAAAATAAAAAGAATAAAAAGTGGACAAACTCAAGAAACATTGCATTTAAACTTCCCACACTTCCCATAATGCAAGTCAGTAATAATAATAATGTTGTTTTCCACTCCCTTCATGGTAAGCATCTACATCTTTTATTCCATCCATGCCTTCAGTTGTTAATGTTGAGAAAGATTTTTAGACTTAAAGTCAGGCTGAGTTACAATTAGTAAATTGATTCTGATGTAAAATTGGAGTTTAGCACCTTTAAGATGTGATCTGGATGTGATCAAAACATTTCAACATTTCAGCTTTTAGATGTAAGTGGACAGTAACTGAATATTTTATCCAGGCTGTTGAGATTGGACCCTTTTCCTACCAGAAACCAGCAGACAACACTAAGTATTCATCCCTTTTCTGTAGTAGAGTTTTATGAATAAAAAAAGTTTAATGAATAAAATAGCAGTGTCTTCAGAAGAGAAATGACTGAACTAATTAGAGATACTGTTTTGGACCTTTCATTTCAAACGTCGTCAGCTTTCCCTATCTCTTTGGTTCTCATATTTCACCCTGACCCCTCAAAGGTCTTTCAGTTTCTCCCAACCTGGCCAGGTTAGATTAGTCTATTGAGAGTGAAATCAATAGCAAACTAAAGGAGATCATTAGTCACTTGTGCTTTCAAATAGAGCTCTGCCTCAATTCCAGAAATACAGCTGTGAGATTACCACCCACAGCTCTGCAAATCCAAGACGTGGGGAGAAGAACTAATTATTTGTGGCAGATAATTGCTCTCAGGTTGTGATAATACTACCATATGTGTGGGTGCACATACACGACGGCTCTTTTCTTTGATGATACGGCCTTTTTCTCAACAAAACCTCATTAGAAAAAAGGTTGAATTAAAAATGAGGATGTGAAAGACATTTTTAAGTGAGTAACTGCTTCACTGCAGTCACATGCTCCAGTTTGGAATTCCAAATAGGAGGTCTTTTCTTTCTTTTATACATCTCTGTCTTGTTGAGCAATATGAGCAGATTTCCTCTAGTCATTAGAGGCTGTTTAATAAAGAACAAGAATATTTTAGAAAATAATCTTCCTTCATGGCGAAGTGTGATAGTTCACAGAAATAGAGGTATTTCGGGATAAAGTTGATTGAACCTGTTCTGTATCAACTCTTTTCAGGTTCAACACAGGTTCAGGCGTAGGCACAGCACTCAGTAAAGTTCAAATCAGTCAAGGCCGCTGGCATCAGCTGGTGGTGACTCGCAATCGCCGAAACGCCGTGCTCAGCGTGGACAATGAAGAGCAAATCGAGTGTGAGAGCCCGCGAGGCACAGACGGGCTCAACCTCGACACCGAACTATTCATTGGAGGAGTGCCTGAGGATAAGAAGCAAGAGTAAGTGAGACCTTCTAACTACAGTTACAGTTACATCATTGAGATGATAGTCATTGCAAGAACTGAAGCACACAGAAAGTCTGATAGCTGTGGTTCCTATTAAATGAAAAATTTCAGTCTGCACTTTTTGATATTCAGTATTCAACTGATTTAAAGGGGCACCAATCTGGTTTCCTGTTTATGTTAATTTTGCTGATTCTCTCATTTTTATTCAGTGTGGAGTTAACTACTGTTAATCCCACTTCAGTGGCCTGTAACCTAGTTGGGGACCTTTGAGGGAAAAATTAGCCATGTGTAGCTTCTGATAAATCAGCTGCCATCATTTGAATTCATTTCATACCTTCCATTTAGTCAAATGAGGATAGTTGCCTAGAGTGGTTTAATGCCCATCTAGATTATTTTTAACCAGCTGCTAGTCCTGAGAAAAAGAGAGTTTTTACAGGACTACATGCGGTCCTGTAAAAAACTGAGTACATTCTCAGTACTTCCATAACAATTAAAAGAGTGAAATAATTAATTATTATTATTGTGGCCAAAATAATTGTGTAGCGAAAAATGGTGTCCCCATAGTGTAGTAGCTTACACATTTTCCTTACAAGTGAAAGGTCCCTGGTTCAATTCCAGGTGGGGACACAAGCCCCTCCACCACGGGGGGTTGAATCAGGAAGGGCCTCAGGCGTAAAAACCTCTGCTAAATTACCAATGCAGATAAATCCGCTGTGGCAACCCCTTGGGGAGAATACAAGGGAGCAGCTGAAGGTACATGTCAAGTAATTGTGTAGTGAAAATAGGATATCATGACAGCCCTAAAGCAGAGTCAATGCCAGTATAATGTTAGCAGTAATTAAGCAGTTAATGAGATTTTGATCAGAACTAATTGCACGTGAACAAAAGAGTCAGGATATAAATTATGTCAAGAGCTGAAGTGAATCTGAAAAGAATGATCTTCTTAAAACTGTTCCTTCATATTAAGGCACATTAGTGTATTAAATGCATCTGTAATGCTTCAGTGTGTAAGAATGTGACATTTCTTTACTATAAATTCAGCGTAGTTAAGATGGATTTAGTCATGTAACTTGGTTTCTTTCTCTTCAGTGTAATGGAAAGGACAACGGTGGCAACAGGTCTGGTGGGCTGCATCCGCTTGTTAGATGTCAACAACCGGGTGCTCAACCTGCAGGAGAGTGGGGGCGACAATACGTACGGCAGCGGCGTGGGTGAATGTGGTAACAACCCCTGCCAGCCAAATCCCTGCAAGAATGGCGCTGCCTGCCAGGTCAAAGAGGCTGAGATGTTCCACTGCAACTGTAGCGCAGGATTCTGGGGTAAGATGCTGACAAAAAAAAGTTCATGCAGATGTGCAAATCAGCAGATTCTCCTAATAGTCAAGGACAGTCACGGCATTAGGGAAGTTAATTTCAGTATAAGTGCATGGAAATAAGTCAAAAGTACACCTTATTCACATGTAATTTTCAAACTTTTATTAACACCTTGTAGTTCAAATTCTGTTTATACATCTCAGTGTTGCCTTCTCTGCAGGGATTCACTGTGGCCATGCTTGGCTCACAAATCCTAAGTAAGCTTGACAGGCTAATTTGACAGTGTAACTCATGCCCCCAGCAGTTGTGCTGGAAGTCATTTTGTAAACACCAACACCATCAAATCTGTGTGTCGGACACAGAAATGAGAGATTAAATGTTGACGCAGTGCAAGGAGCATAAAAAACTTCGAACAAATTCTCAGTGATTGGCCTTTGGCCTACATCTGCTTTCCCTATTCCCTTCTTCTTATTTTCTCCTTCCAGCAGATGGCAACTAACAAGCAACTGAGAGAGAATATAGTTAAAAGTAGACACCATCAGGGCTTAGCCAAGTGTACTCCTCCCTGGTTATACTGCAGCTTACTACAGAAAGTTTCACGCAAGAACCAATTTACTTGTCATATGTAACTTTTATGCTTGAATAGTAAAGGGTTTTATCTATGCACAGGGGCAGGTTAGCAGTTATTGGAACAACCAATCAACCACGGTTTAAGAGCCATTTGCCTTGAATTTACAATGTAAATCAATAAAGTATCACAGTATATGTATTATTGGACTTCATTTAAGAGCTGCCTTTATGTTTTTGTTGTTATTGCAAAGCTAAAGAAAACGGGCAGATAACTGTCTAAAGTTGTGCTTGCAACACAGTTTAAAATGAATGGTGATGATGAGAATTGGACCAGTACCGGCGGCCAGATTGAAGCTAATTTTGTCATGATGCCAGTTTAAAAGACTACGATTGGCTTTCTCAAAGGAAGGGGCAGATCACAGAAAGAGAGAATAAATGGGCCAAGAGAGTTGTAGTTAGAGGGAGGGCATGTCAGGACAGCTGGATGAGTGAGAAAGGTGAGAGAGTAATAAAGGTTAAAAAGATGGGAGAGGAGGAATAGATATGGAAAAAAGCTATGGTAGTAAGGAGGTAAACGTGGGTGATAAAATACAGCTTCCAAACCCGAGAGTGAGGAAAACAGGGGAGCCCTGTGAGCTCAGCAGGGATGGGGTTCATTAAAGCACTCTCCTCACTGCAGGCTCTGGCTGCTAAAGTAATGACAGGTGAATTCAGATGGGCTGTGGCAGAGGGCAAAACCATCATCTACCAGAAGCTTACTAGCCTTTCCCACAGTCAGCGTTGGCCCAGAAACATGGCCGCATGGCAGGGAGGCTCTCCACTGTTTAATCTGGACGTGTAATATTTCTAAATCCTATTAGAAAATGACCTCTATTACAGAGGAAATCCTCATACCCGCTTCTCTCCCCTCTTTCTGTCTCCCCCTCGTCTCAGATGGAATAAAAAAGAGACAGTAGTGGAATGTTGTTGCAGGTTTCTTTGGTGGTTTTCTCATGGTAGATATATTTGTGTCTGTGTCCAGGTCCAACTTGTGCTGACATCCATGACCCGTGCAAACCCAGCAGGTGCCACCTATCTTCACAGTGCCAGGCACTGCCCGAAGGAGGTTACAGATGCGAGTGTCCCATGGGACGTGAAGGGAATCATTGTGAGAAAGGTATTCTTTTCCGGAGCACCAGTGTTTTGGTCTGGAGTCAGCTCAGTAGCACCCTCCTCCATGCCTGTTTTTCTCTTCTTTTTCTCCATTCTGTGACATTTCCTTCCCTGCTGAATCGAAAAGGGAGATCAAATGCAGAAGAGGGGGGTGTAAGCCTTCAGGGTGGGAGGGGAAAGGAGGGTTGGTGGCTTATAGAACTGAGGTAGATGATTGGCCCCGTCGGGCCATTCACCACATCGACTCTGTTACGCTTGTTAGTGGGTAAGCAGGAGCGAAGCTGCAGCCTCCCTCCCTGCCTTTCCGCCCACAGGTGTTGTGTTCAAACATGTTTGTTGGTACTT
>VUQH01000690.1:0-23343 GCA_015106775.1 Etroplus canarensis | reverse complement strand
GTTGGTACTTAGTTTCACATGGCAGAACCAGGCCGCCGCTGGGAAAAAGACCGGAGCACAGCTCAGCTGCTTTTGAAGTTCATCATTAACACTTTTGGCAGTGTGGCATTCTGAAGTCTACTCATGTTTATCCCTCCCTTCCTTTGTAGATGTTGTCATGAATGTTTGCAGAAGTCAACTTCTGCAAGTGCAAATTAAAAAGCACATATTCTCATGCAAATTCCTGACAAAAGAAAAACATGTAACCTCGTAACCCTGGGAATTTACAAAAAGCAGATGGGAATAGCCTCCTTCTAAGCCCTGAGTCCCAGTTAGCAGGTGATTAAAATAAATTGAGGTGAACCAAAATCAATGCCATGTGAGTGGGAGCGTCTCCCATTCCAAAAGGCTATTTTTTCACAAGGAATCAATGAGATGACTAATCGCATCAGTCCTTCCTGCCTGCGGTGATTAATGGGAGCGTCAGTCAGCCAGAGTGTCAACCCTAGAGAGGAGCTCAGAGATAAGGCGGCAGCCAAGCGGACGTCCCCTATGAGGGCTGCTCTGAGAACAGTTAAAAAGACAGGTAGCTTAAAGCCCTCTCATCAGAAGCCTGAAGGTGAATTGGTCGTAATATGAAGTGTTTGTAACTTAGTGTGTGTGCGCGTTCAGCTGAGCTGTGGTTTCCATTTCAATTCCGCCAGGGGTTTGTCAGTGCAGCTCCCTGTTATAATATTCACAGTCAAGGACTTTTCTCAAGGGTATTCCAGTAGTATTGAATGCCCTACTTTCTTGTCTTTCTTGCATTTATACTGTGATAGTGTAAATCATTACAATTTAGTGACGAAAGTGTATAATCATCTGGATAGGGGCAGTCCACAGAAAAAAAACACAGCAGGTTTTACATTTAGTGGCACAGCTGCATTAAGTCAGGACCACTTAGTGTCTGTGTGTGATTCAGAGACAGCACGTGTCTTTCTTTCACAGTAAGAGCGAGTCTGCTGAGAAGCTGACTGATTGTGGCCAGGAGCTTTTTTTCATTTCAGCTATTTGTTTTTGCCTTTCCTCATTTTTTGATAGGTTTTATTGCAAGAACTAATTAGGTATCATTACTCAAATATAAACAAAATTACCTCAGAGCTTACCACTGACTTTAACAGCAGAAGCAAGAGCTCCCTAAGTACTGTTTCTACTTCTATGGGATTTAGGCAAAGAAATACAGTGGAAACTTTAACTAAAATTTCTTGGCCATCATCAGGCTCAGTCCCCCACACATCGTGCAGCTTTTCCTGGTCATCCAGCTCCTTCTAATCCCTTGACCTCTGCTCAACTATTGATCACTGTGCTTTCAGTTCAAGCACAAGGTAAAAAAGCTAGAAAAAACCCTCCAGACTTCTCTGTAGGAACTTACATTCTGAGAAGCTTTTATAGAATTCACTTTAGTGCACCATGTTGTGTGTGCTGAGCTATTTTTATGTCTTGTCTATGGTGTGTGCCATCATCATCATTAGCAGTCTTCTGCACAATGGCTAATTAGCTTTCTCTTCTACGTCTGCCTTCTCCATCCTGACTAATCCCAGCCAATTACGAGTAAAAGCTTTCTTACCATCTACATATATAGGGATGTGTGCGTATATGCATGCGTGAACATCTAGTATGACACATACCTCTCAGTGATTGTAGTTTTTGCAAGCAACACGAATAAACACATACTCCTGCGGTGACAGTTAAATGATTTTTTAAAGTCAAGCCACTTGTTAGCAGGATGGCGCAGTGCCTGTCCTAATCACTCCAGACAGCCAAAAACGGGACAGCCAGACGTAGACCCTGTCGCAAAGACATGAATTTGTAAAAAGGCCTGCCAAAATACAATGACTATATTATTTCATAGGTCCCAGGCTGTGGTGTTAAACTCCGCATGTTTCCAAAGGTCCTTTGTTATACAGTGGCGGGCTGTGTAATCAGCCTGACATAAGGGTTTTTTGAATTTTTTTGTTTGAATTTCTGTCAGGAGAAAGTCTTAATCCCTAAAGCTATAAAAACACAAATCCATCTCTCTCCTTAATGCTGACAGGCCGCTCAAAGATGTACTGACTATCCCTGAATTTCAATTTTGTCAGCAACAAAAATGATACCTGAGGTTGAATTGAAGTCTCTTTGTTTTGTTTTTCCAGTGGCGGAGAGGAGAGGGGCTTACATGCCACTATTCAACGGAGACTCTTACCTGGAGTTGAAAGGGCTCCATCTTTATGGGCATGATCTGCGGTAAGTCCCGTGCCTCAGTGTGAAACGCACACAGTAAAGTCTAGTATGTAACACTGGATACCATGTAGATTTCATAGGCTGGGGTTGTTCTGTGCCTAAGGCAGAACAGCCTTCTTTAAGCCTGAGCTGAATTTACAATGAGGGAAACAAATAATGCTATCTCAGCCTAAGCTTGTAGAATACACACTGTCTTTCTACAGAAAGAGTACCAGTGCACCAGAAACAAAAAAAAAGCATTCTTTGCTCTATCTAGGAGAAGTATAGTTGTCTGTGTTTCACTCATGCTTGTGTTTTACTTGTGTTACATCTGCAGTCAAAAGGTCAGCATGACAGTGGTTTTCATGGCCAACAACTCGAACGGTTTGATCTTCTACAACGGCCAAAAAACAGACGGAAAAGGAGACTTCATTTCACTGTCCCTGAATAATGGGTTCCTGGAGTTTCGCTATGACCTGGGGAAGGGACCAGCCATCATCAGGTTACCATGATTTGAAAATCTAAGTGGGTTTAAGTTATAAAACAAGGGAAAAGAAGTATATAATATACATTAAAAAAGGAAATATAAAACAGAGCTGTTATCGTATTTTAAGACAACAAAATGTATTTGGAAATGCTACAGGTATCACAGTTGGTTTTGCATTACCTCTTACACATAGCAACATTGGATTTTTAATGAACCTGATTTTCCTAATGTGTGACTGTGCGTGTGTGTGGGTGTGCTATTCAGGAGTAGGGAGGCAATACCACTGAATGTATGGAACGTCATCAATCTGGAGCGCTCCAACCGCAAAGGAGAGATCATGGTGAACAAGAAGAACGCAGTCCGAGGAGAGGCACCAGTAAGAAACAGCAAGCCAGCGAGCTCCTGCTAATGGTTATCTTGTTTTTAGCATGTGGGACTGATGGGCCTATGCCATGTTTACCCTTGTCTCTGCCTGTATATATACTCATCTGCGTGCTTGTATATCATGTACGCCACATCTTTAGTCTTTAGTGCTTCTGTTTGCCATTGGAAGGGGCATCCAAGTTACTGCTTCAGGCACAGTTAAAGGGGTAAAGCAAACTTTACCCTTTTGCTGAGTTTTTTTCCACACAGCCTCACAGCATGTGGTCTTGCTAACTCGTTCTGACTTAAAGTATCCAGCTACCTCCAGAAATCCATCAAGGTAAAAGGGAGAGCTCCAGATGTAGAGTGGCCGGTTTGGCAAGCAGTCTTCATTTTGTAATACTTCTCCCAGCCTTTCAGCTTGCTGACTTTCTGGAGGTAAAACTTTGTGATATATACTGAAATCAAAAGAGCAGTCCTTTCTGCTGGTATACAGTCAATTTTATAAATGTAGCCTTTGAGGTTTTGTCTGGGGAGGTGGAGGCAGATAAAGGAGATAGCAGCAGCAAGAAGAGCGTAATGAAAATTTTAAACCCAGCGAATACACTAATAAAGTAGGTACATGCTTCCAAATGAAGGCGATCTAATAGTTTGATAAGTCTGTAAGTCATCCAATTATATTAAACAGTGTAATTTGTGACTATGAACATCCAATCTGTCAACTCCATCAACTTCCTCTAAGATGCAACACTCCTTTTTTTTCTCCCGCTGCTCAGTCACCCCTGCGCTGCCTCCTATCGTCCGTATGGTAATTGTGTTTTACTCCAGCAACAGAGGCAGAAAATCTTATTAAAGGAAGAGAGCAAGGGAAAAGCGAAGACGAGTGGGGGGCTGGGAGGATGCAAGGGATGAGCTGCGACTAGTTATGGAGCTCATTGCAGAGACCATATCCAGTATGGCTCTAAGCTAATTCTCTCCCACTTCAACTTTAAGAACCAGGAAGGCGTTACAATACGCTTTGCTCAGAGAAACCCATATCATATCAAAGGTGGTCACACACAGGAACATATATGGATACGTATAGCATTCTGGGAGGGATCATCATTTCAAAGACTGCTTAGGCTGCCAGCATAATGAAGCTGAAACTTTGAAAGGTTTGGATGGGAGAAATAATAATCTACTTCACCTCTTATTGAATGGCAGCGGTCTGTAAATGAGGTTGGGCTAAGTGGCACTATTCAGTCTCTCATCCATAAAGTTTTTTGCTTTTCATCTTTTGCTAATGGCACCATCTGCTTCATGCACGGCCTTCTTAGACTTGCTGTCTTATTTACATTCACTTTCTTAAATGTAAACACACACTTGCACAGTCCTGTGGTTCTATATCTGTATTTAATGCAAAGGTGCATTCCACACATTCTTATATTCTTATTTAATGTACTTGTCTCACTTGTCTGTACTTCACAGCAGCTTTTTTAATGCTCTTACAGATTTGTGTGTACATGAGGTTATAGTATGTGTGTGTTTTGTGAGCTTTTGCTTAGCTCTGCATGCGCCTATGTGCACAGGCACATCCTAGTTTCCCTCCTAATAACTCCTATTTTCTTTCCTCCTCTATGATGTGCTGTCTGGAAATAAGAAATCACGCAAGGTAATTAGACAAGTCCCACTCACACCTTCGCCCCATATTTCATTTGAGCCACTCACTATGTCCTCTCACCCTCATCTCTCCATGCAACAACAGCACAGAAAAAAGGGTGCTTCTGCAGAGCTGCGGGCAGCTTTAAAGGTGCCAGTTCTGTAGAAAAACTTTGCCATGTTCATAAGCTCATACACACACACACGGCGCTGAAGAGGAGATGCTCCTAAAGAACAAGGTTTGGCTTTCACCTCGGTCCATCTGCTGTGGGGGTGGGAAGGTGGGAGGGAAGGAGGAAGAGAGGCAGTCATCTTTGCGATGTCCATTGTTTTTAGCAACAAAGAAACGTCTTCATTAGTCTGGTGTAGGCGGGATATCACACCAGTGCCGTGTGCCTGTCGAAAAGTGAGAGCGAAGACAGGAGAGGCGAGGAGGATGTATACCGTAGGAGACGGTGAGGTGCTAAGCCAAGCCAGGCTGTTCTTTTGTCATCTGCTCTCACTTCTTTTGCGCACGAGAACAATCCTCCATAATATCATGAAGTCGCTTGCTCTTTCACCCACTCACTCGCCCATTACAACACAACAAGACTCACTGAACATCACCGACCAAGAATCACTCCATGGAACCAACTGTCCTCTTTCAACAGGTGCTAATTATTACCTGTTAGAGGAAAAAACAGAACATGATCAACCATTTCATTGCATGCAGTCTCACTTTAGTCATAGAAGTGTAACTTTGATAGATAGCGAGTGCTGAAATTCCAGAGTACCGCGCTGTGAAAGTGTAAGATCCTGGAGAGTAAATGAGTGTTGCAGAGCAGGAGTGTCTACACAAAGACCCTGAGGTGGCCAACTTTGCCCCACAGTTGATGACAACATTTGGCTAAAACTAGAGGCACCAGCCACAACTGGGTTCAGCAGCGTTGGCCAAAGTCCCTACTCTATCTCTGTTGGAAACAGCTCAAGGTGCAGTGACACAGCCACAGGCTTCAGCCAAGTACCACTGCCTCCTGCACTCCAAATCCCATCCTAAATAAAAGCCAAGCCGATGCCAGCTTGCCTGCACAAAGCCTGTTTATTTGGCCTCTTCCATCATTTTTACAGCAATTAACTCCACTTTAACCCTCTGGCAATTACTGCCCTACATAAAATAAAGATCATTAATTCTTTCCTTCTGAAGTGGGCCGGTTGTTCCATGCAAGAGAAGGAAAGAGGCACCTTGCTAATGCAAAGCAATTGTTCCAAAGGTTCGGTGGAAAGAATCGAATTTCATAGCCGTCTGCTGCGCAAATGAATTGCAATTAATGTGTCTCCACACTCAACCGTTTGAAAGGTCGGTGCTTATAATCAGCCATTCATTAGAGATGTCTGTAAAGAACCATCCATATCTCAACCCCAGTCTGCTTCTGATTTTCTTTGTAGTCTCTTTTTATGTCGCGAAGATAGAGGATAATTGACCACTCTCTCCCTGAGAGACACAGAAATCAATTATGTTGTAATGTATCAAGTGTATTGGCATGGAAGGAAGGCGAGGAAGTGCAGTTAAAGCCTCTGCTGGCTACAATATTACATTTTTTTTTTTTTAATGGGAGATTTGTGACATGTCTGCAAATGTGGTATATGTGTATTAATCTCAGTATTTATATCTTGGGTAAAAGGATGCAACTCATTTCTGGCTCCCTTGACTATAGTAAAACTATATACCAGTATGTCCTGAATTGAAGACTCCATAGAAAAGCTGCTGATGGAGTATGGAAAAGATTTGATTGGGCATTTTTAAAGATAGCTGTGGTGTTTTGTTGTTTTTGTTTCTTTAAAAGTTTGGGTATCTCTGGCTTATCGGCTAAAACCTGTGTCTTCTCTCATCAGAACACGCATGTAGATCTGAATCTGAAAGAGGCTCTTTTTGTTGGTGGAGCTCCCGATTACAGCCGACTAGCAAGAGCTGCCGCATTAACAGAGGGGTTCAAGGGAACAATCCAAAAGGTAAATCTATACATTTTTGTATGTTATTAAAAAAAAAAAAGTACTGGGACATTAGCTCTGCTCCTGGATTCTGTGTTACTTTACTGTAATGACTGACGCCCTTTGACATATGCTATATGGACCAAAGTATTGGGCTACACCTCTTAATCATTGAATTCAGGTGTTTCACTCAGTCTCCTTGCCACAAGTGCATAGAATCAAAAACCTAGCCACGCAATCTGCTTTTACAATTATTTGTGAAAGAGCTCACTGAATTCGAGCATGGTATTGTAATAGCATGCCACCCTTGCAACATGTCGGTTTGTGAAATTTCCTCCCTCCATGATCAGCTGTAAGTGATATTAGTGGGGGGGATTTAGGAACCACAGCAACTTAGTCACAAAGTGGCAGAGCATGTAAACCTATAGAGTTTGATCCCCAAATGCTGAGTTTCATTGTGCGTAAAAGTCTCTGCTGATTCAATAACTGCAGAGTTTCAAAAACTGTGTGCCAGGAGCTTCATGGCATGGGCTTCCATGGCCAAGCAGCTGCATGCTAGCTAAACATCACCAGGCACAATGCCAAGCGTTGGATGGAGTGGTGCAAAGTCACTGTACTCTGGAGCAGTGGAAATATGTTTTGTAGACTAACAACTTGCACTTCTCTATCTGGCAGTGTGATGGATGAGTCTGGGTGTGGCAAATGCCAGGAGAATGTTACCTACCTAACTGCTTTGTACCAGCTGTAAAGTTTAGTGGAGGAGGTATATTGCTAAGGGGTTGTTTTTCTGGGATTGGTCTGGGGCCCCTTAGTTCCTGTAAGAGAAAATCTAAATGCTTCAGCTTACCAGAACATTTCGGACAATTCTATGCTTACAATTTTATGAAAACAGTGTGGGGAAGGCCCTTTTCTGTTCCAGCATGACTGTGCCCCAGTGCACAAAGCAAGGTCCATAAAGGCTTGGTTGGATGAATTTGGTTGAACTTGACTGGCCCTCACGGAGCCCTGACCTCAACCCCTATTGAAGTCCTTTGTGATGAACTAGAGTGGAGATTGCAAGCTATGCCTTCTCATCCAACATCAATGTCTGACCTCACAAATGTTCTTCTGGGTGAATGAGTAAAAATTCCCTCAAACACACTCCAAAATCTTGTAGAAAGCAATAAAAGCTTCTGTAGGTGTAATGTGTAGGTTGCCCAGTGCTTTTGCCCATATAGTGTACACCAGCAAAGTAAAATAAGAAGTTATTTGCTGTCCAGCTGTCCTACTATAAGCCCTCATATTAGTAATTTTCCATTATAAGCTCACTCTGTGACGGACAGTGGCTCTGCTCATTTGGATTAGCATGCACTAATAATAGAATGCACATTTTGAAGTCCCTCCATTTTGCTATTCTCAGATCTTTCCCTGACAGCTTTCCAGTTTTTTTTCTCCACTTTCCAGCAAAAATCTCATCTCCATGTGCCAAAAATAACTCAGTAGAACAAAGGCTGGATGTTACTGTTTGCACAAACTTGTCATTAGTTATCCTCGGCAAACTTTCCCTTGACAGTTCTGAGCAAATCAAAAGCTAAATGTGGCGTTTGTCTTCCTTGGCCTGTAGGGAATAATTAATTATGAGGAAGTATTCTCAGTCTGATGTACTGTTTAACATGTGTGTTGTAACAACACCTATTTTCTGAGGCATGTCTGAGGCAGTGGGAAATTCATCTTCAGAGGTACATGTTAAACTGAATCTACAGCCTCACTGTACACATTTATTTACTCTTAGGATGTGTTCCCATAATTAGCTTTAAGGATCACTCAGCAGAAAATACAAAGCCCTTCATGGATGTGTTCCTTCGGATAACGATCTAGAGTGGTAAATGATAATCTTCAGTGGTTTGCTAAGGAGGCAAGAATTTTATCAGATAATTTTAATACCTTAACCGACTTATGTGTTTAATAGGGATACAAGCATGACAAGAATCATGCTGTAAATGCAACACTTCAAAGAGAGGTCACTAAGAGTATTACATAAATGCAAGTCTTTAAAAATAGTAAATTAATACAAGTGTTTTGTGAGATTCTGCTGATTTGTGTCCAAATGTTACTTTTAAAAACTTGACATTCTAATTAATACACTCTGTTTATAAAGTTGGCCCTACTGCTGTAGTATATATTTACTGCACATTATGTACAGTATACCATGCACTGTATTAAAAGCCATACATATTTTGTCAGTCTGCCCCTTCGAATAACCAAACTAATACAAAAGACATCTACATAAACATAAAGGCAGGTTTGGTTATATTCTCTGAGCATTTGTTTGAAATCAATGACTCTAGTCTATACTGATAAAGACGAGTAGGTGTTTTTTAGGCTCTTAAACAGTTAACAGATAATATATTGTATGGACAAAAGTATTGGCCTGCCTGGAGATTAAACCTGCAGAAGCTTTTCTGACTTACCATTTGAAATTCATACATATTGATATGGAGTTGGTCCCCCCACCCTTGCAGCTACAACAGCTTCCACTCTTCTAGAAATGCTTTCTACAAGATTTTGGAGTGTGTCTGTGGGAAATTTTGCACATTTATCCAGATTTGTGAGGTCAGACACAATGTTGGACAAGAGGGCCTAGTTCACAATCTAGTTCATCCCAAAGGCATTCAGTGGGGTTGAGGGCCGGTCAGTCAAGTTCTTCCATACCAAACTCATCCAACCATGCCTTTATGTGCAATGAGGCACAGTCGTCCTCGAATAGAAAAGGGTCTTTGCTAAACTGTTCCTACAAAGTTGGAAACATATAATTGTCTAAAATATTTTTGTAAAGTGGAGCATTTCTCTTCCCTGTAACTAAGATGCCCAGGCCAGCCCTAGAAAATATCTAAGAGAGAAGAAATTTCACCAACTTTAATTGCTGCAACGGTGGCATCTTGTTATAGTACCACACTCGAATTTAGCTAGCTCTTTAAATCAACCCATTCATTTACAAATGTTTTTAAAGACAGACTGCATGGCAAGGTGCTTGACTTTATACACCTGTGGCAATTGGACTGAATGAAACAGCTGAATTTAATGATTAAGAGGTATAGCCAATACTTTTGTCCCATACAGTGTAAATTACAGATATCTCCTCCAAACTTTTATTTCTTGGCTTAGTAATGAGTATTTGACTTTAGGAGAAATACTTCAGCTTTAAAACCAGGAGCTTTGATAGGGTACTCCAGTGATTTAGTACTGCACTACCAGTGAGGAGACTCGCAAAAGTCAAATTAAGGCAATGCTGAGATATCTGAAATAGCCCAACTATTACTCCCTAGTGTGGATCAGATTCTCTTTTCTCTCAGTTCCGTATTACTGTAGTAAGAACATCACTGTGTGATAATTGCCCAATTTTCCTAGCCCTTGCTTGAATGGAGACTTTTTGTTTCATAAACCCAGCCTGAGATAACACCTGATGACATGTCATGAGCTGCCTATTTTAACCCGTGTGCTCTGCTTCTAGATCATTCTGATGGGTACACCCATCCTCAGGGAGGAGAATGCCTTGCGCTCCAGCAACGTAGCCATGTTCCAGGATCACTCCTGCTCCCAGGAGCCCTGCCAGAATGGCGGCCGCTGCAACCCCAACCTAAACAACTACGAGTGCGTTTGCCTCAGTGGTTTCTCAGGGGCACACTGCCAGAACAGTGAGTATTGCTGTCATCTTCATTGTCGTTCTTTACATACACATTACAGTTGCTTTAGCCTAATTCAATTCATGAACCAGAGAAAAGCTCAGTGCATAAACACATTTCCTACCCCTATTTTAAGGATCTTTGTATAAGCCAGTGGCTAACAATACTTGCTGGGTTGAGATCACCTTTTGATACTAGTGTGCGGCTGCAATGAATCATTTTAACCATACAGACTGCTCCATTTTCTCATCCAAGATGATCTGGTTTTACTCCAAAACCATAGCATTTTGACTGCTTTCAAAGCATAGTATGAGTGGAACTGAAATCGGCAATGCTTCATGTCACAGTGCTAGTTCTTGGCTTGCCTCTATGGAAGGTAAAATATGACTCTCGGTTCTTCTGCTCACAAGACCATTGAATTCTGCCTTTGTGAGGTAATAATGCCAATATTAGACATGTGATGTCTCTTTTATGTCAGTGTCATTATTATGTATCGATTTCAAGCTAATGCGGCACTTACTAAAATGATGAACTGTGTCAACTGAATATTTATGAAAGAAAAGAATTGCACCTCCCTTTCATCATCTTCATGTTACTCTGCCAGAGATATACTCAATATGACCTGATCTGTCTTACATTCTTAGCCGCTGCTTTTGCCATTAACCTTGTGCATGTGGCCGGCTGTCCCTTTCACCTTAATTAAAACTACAAATGTACCAGCAGTCCCCTCACACCCACCCATCTACCCCATTTGCTCACACTCCATTGCCATCAGCTCTGATAACTGAATGCTTATTGATTGGTGTGATCGCTTCCTCTGAACATTCCTCTTCCCCTCTCCCCAACCCTGTCTGTCACAGCCATCTACGAGAAGTCTGCTGGCGAGGCTGAGTCTGAGGCTGTCGCCTTTGATGGACGAACATTCATTGAGTACCACAACGCTGTTACCAAGAGGTAAGTAAGAGTACAATCTATTCAGCTTCATCTACCATCTCCATTGTAATAGCTATTAGCCAAATAACCTCCATCCATCTCCTTTCCTGGTAGGCTGTGATGACAGTGTTGATGATATCATCAGTGATGGGGCTTCTGGGTGAACTAGTCGCTTGGCTAATAGCTCACCCTCCCCCCATCTATGGCAGTTCTGCTACGCTTTTGACAGGATTTCACTAATTAGCGAGACAGTTAACAATCACAGTGTTGCCCTGAGCACACTTAGTTCACTTTGTGGTCTACCGCTTAGCTCATACTGACGCTGGACAATAAGCACACACACGATTAAACTTCTTATCCTATTTTGAATGTTTGGATGACTATTTTTCCTCACACTGGCTTTCAAAGATATGTTGGCCACAATTTTTAACACCCTGTAAAGGGTATAAAAAACCTGGTGACGTATTTGAAAATGATTTCTGGAGCTGTTGTATAAAAAACATAAAATGCTCTCCCTTTAGGCAGCTAATGAGACATTTTTCCTCTTCCATCCATCTACAAGGTTGGCAAGAGAGTGCCTCCAGGTTGGCATAAACAAAAATGTTTATGTGATGATCCTGAAAAGACGTCAAGCATACGGCTCTATATCTTTGACTCACAGCTCCTCACACAAACACTCAAGAGGTGTGAAAACCGGGCCACAGCGTGCAGATCATCACATTCCCATGGAGGCTCACAACTCACACTCACTCAGAAACAACTGGCTGGAGAATTCTGTCACGTGTGTGTGTGTCTTTTGATGGATCTTTGCTGCCTGTTCATGGTGCTTGTCCTTTGTCCTGACCTCCCTTGTCTTTGTCCACACGTGTCTTTGTCTCATGTAAATGTCCTTCACTGTCTTTCCTTTTCACTCAAGCCAACTGACCAATGAGATCCCAGAGTAAGTAGACTTTAACACTGGGTACCTTACCCAGTTTCAAATCAAGCTCAACTAACAGCAATAAAAATTCCATATTTGATAGTTAACCCAACTGAAAAGATTAAAGTACATTCAGTTTCCCGTCTTAATATCCACACAGAAATCATCTTAACCGTTAAAGTCAGATTTCACATTCAAGCTCCATATCCACAATTTAATTTGACAGATTTTCTTATTTTAAATACATCATGCAGTGTCATTAGATGTCTTTTTCCAGTGCAAAGGGAAGCATGAATGTTTGCATGATAAGCATTGTGCTCAGCCCTCACAGAAAATGAATTGCTGTACTGAGAATGTGCAATATTTTATGCATGGTTGTGGCTCGTTCATAAACAAAATGAATTGCCACACACTTTATGCTGAATGGCATTAAGTGTTACATGAGAAATGAATGAGACCCCTTGAAAACTGCAAGAGGAGGGTATACTAAATACCCCCTAACCTAGATTCTGGTGCCTGTGGAATTTCTGCTTGGGAAAACCCTCGGTCATGACTTAGTTATTAAGGGTTTTTCTTCCTGCTCATTAGCTTGGTAAGTAACCTCTTTTTAAAAAAAGTCCCACAAAGCGCTGAAGCAGAATTCAGCTCAAATTAAGCTGACTGGATTCAGCCCAGAGTTCCACTCCATGCCAGGGCTTCTGTCATTTCATTTTTGCCAGATCTCTAACTGTAATTGTGAATAATTACAGAGTCGGCTGTACAGAAAGGCTGTGACATGTTAATCACAGATTTGTCTCCCTTTGTAGATCAGACCTCCAATTGAGATCTCTCTCCTCAGTGTGTAGCCATGGGCATCAATCTCACTTAGCAGGAGGGGACAGTGGTCCTTGAAGCCAGACTGTCAAAAGTTTAATGGATGTCACATTTACTAAGAGCCATGATGAGGGTGAATCTAAGCATACTAGGCCCTTGGTGCAGCACTCTAAAGGCAACGTGATTTGATTTGTAAAGGAAATGAATACATCTCTCAGCCATTAAGTGCTGGTAAGGCCAAAATGCCAAACTTTAACCTCAGGTTAATGTTTTTGTTGCTATTTACAGTGCCCTTTTGATCACTCCGCCTCCTCCATATCTGAGAGCTCAGGTCGATTCACTCAAGCTCCGTTATTTCAGTGACATATCATATCTGGCCGTGACACCCATGATATGCGCTTGACCCCATTTTTGGACAATTGCTCAATTTTTCTCATTCACTGCTTTCATCTCTAGACAGAAGGTAATTGGTGCAGCACTGTAGTGTGCAGAGCCATAAATATAAAGGAGCTGTTCAATAATTGGATGCTGACTTAAAGCAGACCTTGCACCTCTGTGAACACTGACCATGAATGTACTTAATCTTGATGCTTCACTTTTAAAAAATACTTGATCCCAAGGCATTTTGGAGAGTTAGTCATCCATCTTAATCTAAGTGGTTCCCCTGAGAACCTCTTTTTATGGTTGTGGTGTTATCAAGGCTAAGCTACACTCTTCCTATGATCACACAACAGTTGTTATTGACTCAATGTGGTCGATATTGTAGTACAGCAGATAAGTCATGCTTTTTGCAACTCCAGGTCTAATCTAGACCTCCTCCCTTCCCTCCCTCCCTCCTTTTCTCCTTGTGGCCCCCTGCGCTTACACTGCATGCCGTTGACTTTCTCCCCTGCTCCCTTAAGTCCTGAGTCTCTGGAGAACCCATCTGACCAGAGGTGAGTCTCTCAAAGCTTTCAAACTTTGGTGATGTCTGCTCGCCTCCTCATTCCTCTCCTTTACTCCAGACAACCCCTCCTTGACCTCTCACAGGGCTAAATCCTCCTCCGCAGAGACAACACTGTTTCCATTATTGAGATAGCATTACCAATATGAATGGGAAAGAGACTGTGCATATGCTTCAATAAATTCTGAAAAAGTTAAGAGCTCTGATAACAGCTCAAAACCAACCAGGGCTGCAGTCTCTTTGAAAGAGCTGTCCTCCCACATGGCTTTTTATTATTCTAACCACTACTGCCACCTAGAGTTAAAATGGAGCTCCACATCCTAAGATGCCTTTTTGGCTTTGAATAAATATAAGAAGATAAAACTCTTCCATTTCCAAAAAGAAACAGCATCACAGCAGAAATCTATGAAGTCAGTGGTGTATATGAGATCTTGAACGCTGTGCACCGGCGTTGTTTTATTCATGATATATTCAGCACTTTTAATAACCTTGACCTTATCACTGACAGTCCGCTCCAGTGGAGATTTATTGGGCCCTGTAAGCTCTTTGAGGGTTTGCCAGGAGAGGGTTCACTAAGCTATATTTTATTTTTCTCTTCCTGGAGAAAAAAAAATTTGATGTTCTGAAATCATACTTTTTTGTGTTCTTGTTTACCTCAGCGTTTTTGGTTAATCAAGGGGTTCAAAGAATCTAGCCTAAGCATGTTTTTTGAAAACAGAAATCATACTTGATTGTGGATTTTTTTTTTCCCCTTACTTCTGCTGAGCTGAACCAGCATCATATTCGGTATGGTCTGTCAAGATTGCCTTGCCTGCAAAGTTAGTATCTTATTGCTCTTTTTATCCATTACTTAATGGATGAAACTCAGAGAAAATGTAGAAAATCTCCTCGAGGTTAAGGAGAAGTGTCAAACTCAGTATGTCTTTATTCCCTCTCATTTCCTGTCCTCTTTGTACTCCCATGTGCTTCTGTGTTTGCTATGCTGACTCCTTTGTCTTGTCATCTGTCTTGTCTAATCTTTGTCCCCAGCTCTGTCTTGGTGGTGTTTTTTATTTAATTCATGTGTTGTTGGTTCTTTGTCGTACGTGCCCTCACCTTGTCTCTGTCTTTGTAGTTAAATACCCTTTTTAAGAAAATGCAAGTAGTTCCATTTTACTGACAAATATGCAGAGACTGACTGCTGATTAAAAAGGTATGATTGTCTGGAAGTCTACTGTATCTCTGCCGGACTCACAGAGGACCTTTGTTAGTGCATTTGTATGCAGAAATGGATGTGTGGTGGTGTCTGTGTGTGAACATATTCAGCAGAGGCACATTGCTGTGTGTACTTTTCTTGCACAGCAGTGACAGTGGCTTACAGTGCCTCTTAAGGATAGAAGGGAAGTCTCCTAGTCTCTGCATCCAAATCACCCTGGCAGCTGTAGCAGTCAAGAGAGGGGAGATCAAACAGCTGCCTAAACAACACACACACTGAGCAATGCACAGAGCAACAAAGGAAGCAGTGAGCAGCAGTGCAGCTCAGGCTCAGTAGGATGTAGAAAAGCTAATAGCAAAACAGCCCCCTGCTACGTTTAAACTCAGCTAGCATCCTGATTTTCCTTCAAAATCCCCGTAACCCTGTTAGTATGTGATTGTAGAGTTAAATCTACAAAGTTTTCTTCCTAAATATGTAACCAAATAGACCCAGATATAATCATTAAATCACAGGTAATGCAGCTTTGAGACAACAGCAGTAGCCCCTTGCTTCATATATGTAATATCCCCAACTATGCCAACATTAGAACTCCTTTTCAAAGCAGCAGATCAAAAGCTAACTTGCGATTTTCTGTTCTTCTAGTGAGAAGGCTTTGCTGGTGAACAAATTTGAGCTGAGCATCCGGACTGAGGCAACCCAGGGCCTGGTGCTGTGGAGCGGGAAGGGTGTGGAGCGATCAGACTACATTGCCTTGGCAATCGTGGATGGGCGTGTCCAAATGATGTATGACCTGGGCTCCAAGCCTGTGGTGCTGCGTTCCTCTGTGCGTGTTGACACCAACCGCTGGATACGCATCAAAGCTAGCAGGTAAGAGGGGAGACGTTAGGTAGCAGGGGATCAGCGGTGGATGCTTTTACAGTTAGACCAGGATTAGAATTAATCCATATTGTGTTTGTGTTGCTGCACACACTGTGATCTCCTGCATGAATCCTCTGCTGCACAGTGATCCCTCGCACTGAGATGACGGTGATTAGTTTCAGATTAAGGTTATTTTCATGCCTGATCATGCATGAGTATGACATTATGCATCAAATTGCTTAGACACGGTAATGATTGTTCAAAAAAGAAGAACATGCTGCAACATCCTCTCATATTTTTATATGGTATATATATTAGGCATTCTATAGAAAATGGAAAGAAAAGATCAGAACTGTAAGGTATGCACATTGCCTACTGTACATTGTTTAAATACATATTTGTGGACCTACAAGACATGCATTAGAATGCTTATATGAAAAGAACAGCAACAAAGAAGGAGTAACATTAATATAAGCTGCAAGCAGTGAAGATCAAATTCCAAGCAGGTTGTGAACATTTGAACTGTTAGTAGTCATTTTCTAAGGGCACTTGAACAAATACCAAATGCTTGAATTGCTATGTTAGTAACTGGGACTTTCAAATCCTATACCTTTGTATCACTGAAGAAGTGATACTGACTGCACTTCTGCAAAGACTTGGTTTACCAGACAAGGGAATGATATCACATCTGCAAAACTATATTTCTTCTGTTTGTTCAGTTGATCTGGTGGCTATGTTTAATAGTGAAATTAGGAGCATTTCCACATGCACAGTGTGAAGTGGGACTAAACAGCTGTGTGGTCTTAAGAAAACCAGTGAGGCTAATCAGAACAAAGGCTTCAGTTTGCAAGAGAGCATAAAGATTTGACTCTGGAGCAGTAGAAAATGGTCATGTGGTCTGATGAGTACAAATTTACCCTGTCCCAGAGTGATGGGTGCATCGGGATCAGAAGAGAGGTTTATGAAGTGATGCATCCCCCACAGGTTTATATGGTAGTGCCTGCCTTACAAGCCTGTGGGGGCAGTATTATGATCAGGAATTACTTCAGTTGGTCACATCCAGGTTCTAAAACATTATGTGCCCAAAAAATGAGGTCAGCTGACTACCTGAATGTACTGAACAAACGTACCTTCAACTGCTCCACTGTGTTCTCCCCAAAGGGTCGCCATAGCAGATTAATCCACGTTGGTAATTTAGCAGAAATTTTAAGCCAGATGCCCTTCCCGACATAACACTCCAGGGGCTTGTGTCCCCACCTGGAATCAAATCAGGGACCTTTTGCTTGCAAGGCGAATGTGTAAACCACTACACTTTTCCATCAATAGATTTTATTTCCCTGATAATAATTGCGCTCAAATTGTGAAAGAGTAATTCAGAGAGCACATTATTTTCAAACATGGAATGGGCCAGACCTTAACCCTACTGATAATGGGATGTGCTGGAGAAGACTTTATGAAGTGGTCCCACTCCCCCATCATCAGTAAAAGAGCTGGGTGAAAATGCAACCCCCAGACAGAAATAAATGTCATGACATCACATAAGCTTATCGAAAAGTCCCACAGCAGATGTGTGCCATCTTCAAAACTAAAAGTGGTCCAACAAAATATTAGTGTGTGTGACTGATTCAGATCCTGGCTCAGTATCAGCTAGAATCTGTATTTCAAGACAATGTCAAGACCATATAGCAGTTTACACTGTGCTCTTGTAGTGTGTATTCTTTTATGAATCAAAACATAAAAGTTAGTGTTACCACAAAGCCCAATAGTCATATAATAAAAAAGGGTTTGATATCCTTGATACAGTCTGTACAAACCTGTAGAATGAGTCTATATGCACATGTCCACATAAATAATATGTAACCCATGGATTAGAGACAATAAAGTTTAGTAAAGGTATAATGGATGGAAGTAAAAAACACAAAATATAATTTACTTTTTGTCCAATAGTGGTGTAACATTAATGGATTTCTTCATTAAAAACAAATTATTTCCTGAACTTTGAAAATGACCTATTCAACACCTTCCTTTTGTGATGTCGACGTTATCACTGCTGAACATTTGTTTTCAGCATCACAGTGAATGGACATATGGGGGATCATTTGTTTGGTCTCATCATGTAAAGCAAGAATAATCAATCCCTGAAAAGCATCTTCATCCATGTCAAACGGGAACTAGGCCAAATCTCCTCCCAGACTTGCAGGGAGGCCACATGAGTTGCTGGAAGATGACATCATTTGGATGTTGATGATGGTGTTAATTGCAGCAAGTGGCATACAGCTCACATAGCTGCATAGCTAGCTGTGTTTGTGGCTTTGCCTTTAATGACACACTCTCTGCTGGAAGCCCACTTTAGTGGGTTCAAATCAGCCCCGTCTTCACAATTCTTAAGTGTGTGCTAATGCGCTGTGCGGATCCACCTCAAATGAATGGTGCTCTACCGGCATCTGTTAGCTGGTAGACAGGCGCATTTAGAACACGGCGTGGCAAAGGCAGTTATGTAAGTGTTTAGTATACTGGCAGTGAAGCAATAGAGTCTAGATGCCTCAGACTGAATGAAACTGCAATTTATAGCTATTCACTGTGACACATATGCACTCACTTTCAGTTTCTCTCTTTTTTCTTTTTCTTACTTAGAGCACTTCGAGACGGCTCTCTACAGGTTGGCAATGAAGCACCAGTAACAGGGTCATCACCTCTGGCAGCAACACAGCTGGACACAGATGGAGCACTCTGGTTGGGTAGGTGCCCACACATGAGAAGAAAGGAAATTCTAAATCAGACTTGAAAATATGTCTACTAATCCCATGCATAAAGCAAGAAAATTGCTTGTAAATGTGCAAAATGGTGCTTTTTTTATCCTAGCCAGCGGTTAGGCTGCCAAAAATGAGCAATGAAGTCATTGCCATTGCAGAGGATAAGCAAAGTCTCTGACAGGGACAAAAAAGATTGCAGTTTGGGCAAAAAAATGTCCAAGCCTATTCAGGTATTGAGTTGAGAAATGAAAGACTATCTGACTAACTCCAAAGTTGTCTGCTCTCCTGAATTGAAAATGACCAAAGTCGGCCCGTTATCTACCTCGAGTTCAATTTAGGCTGAACTTGGCTCGGAGAAATCGCTTTTGAAAGAACACACACAGCACTGCTGGACTGAACATTCTGAGGAAATAACATTGAAGACGGGCGGCAAAATAAAGTCAGACTGTTCTTTAAAATGCACGGCGCACAGCGGAAAAGAGGCAGGTTTGAGAGGAGAAGCAGCCCGGGTGACATTTAAAGAGAATCGCCTCGTGTAGAGGTGCGTTCGTGCACTCAGGTACACACATACAAACACGCACAGGGAGGCAGCGCAGTGGAACAGGTGCTGAGCGAGCCCTGCAGCAAGAATATATAATCCTCACGTAGCCCTCCCATCGAGAGCCCTTCTCCTTTTTAAATCCCCTTTTCGCTGTTCATCATTAATTCATCTGTAACTCGCATGAAATTAGCCCTGTCGACTTCTGATTCGGAGGCGCACAATCCGATTAATGGGGGCAGGGACAGGGGATGTAAAGAGCTCAACGAGGATGTGAACTCGCGGCCTGACAAAACAGGGAAGAGATGGAGATTTGGGGGTAAAATGAGTTGCGCAGGCATTAAGTTAAGAAGAAAAAATGATACAGGACAATTCTGACAGGGTATATACCAAAGAGGGAGAAGGGAGAGAGGACAGCCAGGTACAGCATCGAAAATGAGGGTCAGCCACTCTCCATTACCCTTTCAGGTAACTCTGAATAATGTTTCATCTGATTTAGTGAGAAAGACACTAATGACTACTTTGGGTGTGCTCAAAACACCATCAAAGGAGTAGCTCAAAACACCATCAAAAGGGTAAAGGACCCAGACACACATGCAGCAATTAGGTCATTGAGTCTCCGCATTAGGAGGTTTGGAACTGAAGGAGAAGAAAAGGGAAAAGTTAAAAGTAAGGGTAAAATAAAATGGACAGTACAAGGGGCTGAAACATTTGCTTTAAAGTCCAAATGATGGATAGAGATGCATATAAAAGAACAAATTAATTAGTCTACTTATGTACAATTTACAGAAGCTCTAAATGGCCATTTTGACAGTAATAAAACATATTTTCCTACTTAATTGGTGTGTACAGTTAGTCATTTTGGGCCTTCAACTTACCATGATGGAGATGAGTGGCAGTTGGTTTGAAACAGTCAGTATAATAGCAAAATTGATGTTTAGCTCATCAACTCCTCTTAAAGTATTTGGTCAGATTTTAGTGAAACTTTTAGACAGTATGGTAGCATCGGGTCTTGGTGGGCGTTGATAGGGTAATAACCTGATTTGCCAACATAATACAGTATGCATAACTCCCAGTTTTTACAAGTGAAAAACCTGAAAGTCAATCTGCATCATTCCACTGTCTCTTTTCCTTCATCCACTATTCCTATTGTGCTGGTAGATTTTTAACAGTTCTATTCTTTTAGATGGTACACCTGCTGCTAATAGTTATACCGTGATAGCTTGAAACATCATTTCACCACACGATGCATACTACTATCCTATGATCATGATCTTATTTCTCATGATCATGGAATGAATGGTCTCACTGGTTGACTTCCACATTTGGAAGGTATTAGTTTGGGTCTTCCTATCATAATTATGCAAACAGTAACAGACAGTAATATGGTCGATGACGTGCTGATGCATTCTCATATGTGCGTGCTTTTTATGGTCATGTTTACTACTGGCCATGTAGTCATGATACTCCTGAACTCAAACACTTTCATTTCATTGTGAACAGATTAATTTATCCTGGATATGACTGTTTGCAATCCTCCTTGACATCGCAGTAGATTTGAATTCTCATTAGTTCACAATACAGCAAACCAGTGAAAAGAAAACATATTGCTTTCTTTCTGTACTTTACACATTACAATAACCTGTGAATTGTGATGGATCTTGAGCTTAAGAAGCTACTATGTCATCAATGTTATTATTATTATTATTATTGTTAGTAGTAGTAGTAGTTGTAGTATTATTAGTATTATCTTAGAGCCAAATTTCTTCGATAGAAAGCAGTTTCACTTTAATTCAACTGAGCATTTAACGTCTGTGACCTGGCAGCATATTATCTGTTCATTTTTGTGGAAGCCACATTAAAATAATTTTTTATATTTTTGATTTGTTTGAAATAGTATAGGAAGAAAACACACAATAAGGCCAAAAACACACAAAGTGACCATTCCTGAAATGTGTTTTCAGCTTTCTTGTGTTGTTAGGATGTTGTGTTTTGCACCTCTATTAGTCATGAGCAGCCAAAGAGCAGCGCCAATAAGAATTCAAACTTTTTGCCAAACAAGGGCTGCCACAGATCTGAAAACACTATGTGATGGACATGTGATATGAGTGGAGCTCACAGCACGGCAGTGAGTGCTTAGAACCAAAGATTGAAACAAGTTAGGAATAATGAGGATGTTAGGCATTCATCATTTTACACCCTGTCACCGCCTTTCTGTTTTTTGAGTACTTTATGCACCATGTCAAATTAAAAGAACATTCTCTCTTTTCTGTCAGACTTTAGTTTTGTTTGACTGCTGTGGTAGGCTCCTTCTCCCTTTGATCATGGCAGTTTGACAAATACACTGTCATCCTGTCATGTCCATCAGCTGGTGTCATAGTGAAATATATCAAAGTCTGTAATGTATCCTGACAAAACCCAAGTAAACGCTTTTGTAGTTTGTACCAAAATATTTCAAAGGTTGGCTATTTCCTCTTTAATTTTTTATGAAGCCAGACTCTTATCCTGGTGTTTGATCTCTAAAGGGGCAATCCACTTATCTTAGACATAGGATCAGTTTACTAGTTGTGCAGATTATTTTTCTGACAGTGGGGAAAAAATCAAAGGGAGCTAGCAGTTTCTGTGCTTCATTGAACGAACCCTTTAAACCCTCTCCGGATTGATCATTCTCCACTTTTATTTCTTAATCATCCCTGATTGACAGTCATAGTAATTTCTGTTTCTGTACCTCCACAGGTGGTCTGGAGGAGCTGGCAGTGGCCCGTCGGTTGCCCAAGGCCTACAGCACTGGTTTTGTTGGCTGCATCAAAGACGTGGTGGTGGACGGCGTGGATCTCCACCTGGTGGAGGACGCCTTAAACAACCCCAGAATATTACACTGTTCTGCCGCCAAATAACCCAGCAGAGACAAAATATTGCAAGCAATGAAAAAGGAAAACAAACCCTCCCACCCGCTCCCTCTATAGCGCCCATGTCTCCTGCTGTAATTATTTTCTATTTTTGTATACTTCTCATCGCTTTTTATATGAAAAGAAAATGAATATGTTGTTTTAATTTTTGTTTTATATATTTTGCTCTTTTTTTTTTAATCAGCACCTCCATTCACAGTAAAAAAAAAATTCCTTTTCTTTATGGCCCTTCAATTTCAAAGAGAAGGCATCTCTGTGAAAAAAAGAGATATTTAATTCATGTCACTTTTGTTGTTTTAAAACAGAAATCGACCCTACTTTTTTTTAATCATCACTCATTACTTGAACACGGTGGACCTCGCTGATGATCTCTGGTTACTGCCTTGTCTTGGTGCCATATCTACCGTCCACATTCCCCAAGCATGGCCTATACATCTTTGATAGACATACATTCCCTCATGAGAAATGGATGCTGTAGCCGGTGCGTGCGTTTCATTGATGCTGCAGCCAGTTGTCGACTACAGTCAAGAAACTCTGTATTCAGCCCTGGTATTCAGTCCACTGTATTTTCCTAATGGGACTTCTCAGATATCAGTCAAGCTGCTGCAGTGAGAAAGTACACATTCATAACCACTCGATCAACCCCCATCTCGTGGCGCCCAAAAAAAAGAAAGAAAAAACTGTTAACTCGATCTGAATCCCATCCGAGCCTTTAGTTTTGAAATATGACTCACTAGACAGAGAGAGAGAGAGCGCTGCGTTCCACAATGACTCGCATATCATTAGTCATAAGTCACGACATGAATCATAGACATGGATAAATGTTATAAATATAGAGTATATAAATAATACCTGAGACTGTGAATATGTAAGATGGGTTCTCTTTGGAGAATTGTGCTTCTCATGTACTATTGTGCGTTCTGTTCTACAATCAGCAGATGAACTAATGATGACCACTATAAATGCATGCACTTCTACAGTGTTGGTTTAAATCTGGTTTTTGTTTGTTTGGGGTTTTTTGTTTGTTTTGATTTTGTTTTTTTAATTTAGTTCCAAGAAAAATTCTAATTTGAATAATGGGAGCTTTTTTTTATTAACCAATCAAGCGTACTTTTTTTTTTTTTTTTTTTTTTCCTCTCAGTTG
>VUQH01000689.1:24503-37983 GCA_015106775.1 Etroplus canarensis | reverse complement strand
TGGCCTACTATTGCTTCAGCACCACGGAGAGCGCGCCCATCAGGAGAGAGAGCAGATGTGTGTGTGTGTGTGTGTGTGTGTGAGAGAGAGAGAGAGAGAGAGAGAGAGGCTGTTTTAAACCTTGATGCATACTATGTATAGACTTAATATGCAACACTTCACTACTTCACTGTCATTGCAAACAGACAATGGACTGACCTGGAAGGAAGCACTGATACACCAACAAGCTGACAATGCAGCACTGTGAGAGGCTGTCTTTCAGCACTCACCTCTACTGCTTGAAGGTGGCAGTGGCATCAAGCATGGATACCACAAATAGTATCTTGTCACATATGTCACACACACACACATTTACTGTCACACAGAAACTTTATACCATACCCTAATTCATCATGCAGGAAAGCTTTCACGTGTTCCTACATACACATGGACAAGACACTCCAAGCTGTAACCGAGGCAGTAGTGATCCCAGAGAGAAAAAATGTTTAAAAATGGTATCTGTGCTTGCTCTCGACGCTCCTCCCACTGACTCGGTCAGTACAAGCCAGCCACCGTGGACTATTTGATTATTCATCTCTTCATGTGTAACACCAAGCACTTTGGTTACATAAGTCTTCCTCTGGGACACTAGAATAAGAATGAAGTGGATTTAAGTCGTGAAGGGGAACCATCTATGTCTTTTCTATGTGCTCTCTGTATGGTGATGCAGTCTGCACAGTTTAAGGCTTGTGTGTTCACAGTTACATGGTTACAGAGTAAAAGCAGTAATAAATTTGTCTGTGTATTATACATGTCAGATTGCACTGTTACCAATTTAGTAACATCTCAAATAATGGAATAGTGCTTGAAAAATTTTTGTAGTTAACAAAGGAAGTTTGATGTTTAGTAACATTTTAGGAAGGTTTTATGATAAGATGACAAACAGCTGCTGGTTCAAGAAGCAGAAGACAAAGTGTGCATATGTGTATTCACTGCATTTGGGTCAGATTGGGAGCATGTGCTTCACAGTAGCATCAGGAAACAGACAAACATTGAAGTGCATGAGAGCCAGAATAGCTCACAATAACTTATTTTGCTCAGGAATAGTTGCATTTCAGCTTTTGTTTTAACACATGCACAGATGTGCACTGCCTTTGTGTGCATCATGAGAGCCTTGTTGAAATGTCATCTAAAGTGCATATGGTTTGCACATGCATTAAATTTGTGTCTATCGGCCTGAGGCCTGAATACTCTAGTGTGCTGGAATGTGAGTGCAAAGCTGTGTTCTGTCAGGTCTGCATGCAGACAGTCTTGTCATTGATGATACTTTATACAATTCAAAACATGTGGAAGTTGTGTGACTATAGTTCTGCCATTATTATACAATCTAGGAATACAAATTGCGTTCTTTATTTTGATAGCGGATAGTGCTATTCAAATAGTATAATTATATTACAAGTGTAGAATGATAATCCCCATACATTTGGTTTGACGTTACAGGCCTATGAGCGCACGCATATCTATCTATAGATAGATATGAGACTAGATCATAACCACTAACCCCAAATGAAATTAACCTTGTTTTCTCCCCAAGGGGTCATCACAGTGGATTAATCCACATTGGAAGAGGTTTTATGCTAGATGCCCTTCCTGATGCCTGGAAATGAACCAGGGACCTTTCACTTGTAAGGTCAATGTGCAAACCACTACACTACAGGGACACTTACTAAGGCACCAATTGATTATACCTATATGTTGATTACTGCTAAGTCAATAACAACATATTACCTGGCCATTTTAAGAAGAACTGAAGTTCTTGTTGAATCCTGAGTTGTTTGACCCTAAATGAAATTTACATAGGGTAGTAATTCAGTATTTTTTATATTCTTTTCATGTAAATGGTGAGAAAAATCTCCAATTGTGTACTCGTTCAAGCCACAAATTTAATTTCCTGCATCATTCCTTGTAGGCCATCTTATGAAAGGTAAAATTAAATTAATCTTCAGTCAAGACAAAGAACCATTGCATTTTGTATTACTGAGCACAGAAATGGGTATGTATACAGAAGTGTCTAATAGGGGGGGTTTGTTCTTTCACAACATTATCTTCCCATTTAGAAACACATGCAACACAGAATTGAATCCTCTGTCAAGTTTCCTACTCTGTTGGACTCAAGAGAATAACCATATTGTCCTTCCATTCATTCATACAAATCTGTTTGCCAGTTTGATAGACTGTGAAAACTGTGAGCAGCTTTTGTTCCTTTTGATCCATTCATGCTGTGTTATAATTGTCCAAATTCAGCAGATTTCCCTCAAATTCTGGTGCAGTAGCTCACATTTTCAAATGCAGAATAAAGACCAGTAGAGGCTGCTAGTTTCCTTTGCATTGAGCTGCACTTAAATCATAATAATGTCTCAAATAATTGAATTATTAATGTTAAATGTTGTAGCTGACACCTTTACATTCAGTACCCTGGCCTTGTAATTGTACAATTTTAAAAGATATATCCATTGTGAGCAGAGGCAGTTTTTAAACCCCTTTTTTTAGTAGTGTGCCCTTGCCTACACTGTCAGGGGGTGGACATGACAGGCTTATAATGCAGATCCATGGTAGTCCTCCTGGGTTCTCACTCCCAGTTAATGACAGTTATCATGGCTCTCTGCAGGCCAGCACATCCCTCTGCTATCTGCAGTCATGCACACAGAGCATGACTAGAGAACGGCAAAGAGGATGTAAGTTGGTGGAGGATATCATATCCTGCCATTAATCATGTCATGCTGTTCCCAACCCTTCCTGAGTCTGACATCTGTGCACATGTGTATTTGTTGCAGACTGCTTTCTCCTCTGCACATTTCTGTATTCAGCCCTGTGTCATTACAGTCTTGTGCTCCTGACCTCCACAATCCTGCTTTAGAGCTCTTTTGCCTTCTTTCTTTTGAGCATTTTCTTCTCTGTCATCTTCATGCAACTTATGATATGTTTTTCTCACTTAGGAGCCAGAGTGTGCCAAACTACCACAACCCATTAGATCATTAAAAAGCCGGGGGTAACTCTAGCTACTTTGCCTTCTTAGATACTTGTACATATAAGCGGTCTCAAGCTGGTCCTCAAATTACATCTTGACATCAATATGTACAAAAGCAGCGTGGAAACATTGTCTAGCGTGGCCTATATTTACAAAGCATCAATCATCCGTAGCTGGAATTTTTCAACGACTGTAATCAAAAAGATTGTTGATCTGCCCGTCTCATCCTGCAAATTCTTGTCAAAGTTTTAATAATTACATATTCCTTGTGTGCTAGTCTGCACCTAACTAATCTGCCTCCTACCTAATCTGTAAATCTAAACCCAAATTCATGCTTCTCTCTTTTGTCCTTGTGTTCTTTCTACTGTATTCTAATCATACCCACAGTTTTCTTTCCTCTCTGTTATAGGATTTGTGTGTGACAGTGTATTAGTGGTGTTACTGTTGGAAGCCACTTGGTGCAGCCCAGGCAGGGCAGATGGAGAAGCTTGTTTGCCCCTCCAGCACTGTCCTAAATGTAAATTTGTGATGGTTTCTGCTCTCCTGTTCTCAGTTTATTGCTTTCTTTTTTTCCTTGCACAATGTTATAGATTTTCATGTTTATTAGGAGGACTGAGAGGAGGTGAAAGTGGAGTTAAGAGTACACAAATGCAGCAACTAGCCCACTCTTAAATAAGTGGTGACACTAACCACCACAGACTAAAACTTTCCACATTCTTTTTTGTCATATACTAAATACAATTCAGGAAGTTGTGGCATTTTGGGCATGTTCTTAAATAAAATATTTGATGGTTTTCCAAGATTGGTTAAATGTTCTATTTAATGTCAAGAAGCATGCCATATAATACATCATAATATATGCTGTTGTACGGAAGGAGTAGTTGGAACAAGCTGCTTGTGTGGGCTAACTTAGCCTTCCTAACAGACACAAAACGGTCTTTGACCACTGACCACACACAGACTTTTACTTAACACATTATTTGCATAAAGCCTGTCCAAACTGTTGAATACTAATTGCTGTTGAAACTGTATCTCACCCTCACTCTTTCTCAAGACAGTTTGATTGCAATGGTGTGTAGCTTGGCACAGTGCCCACCCTGCAGGCCCCTTGGTTTTAAAAAAAAGAGCTGATGTGTTTAAGCATACACAGAAACCATACCAATAACAAAGAGAGAGACTGAAGTAAAGACCTAAAATTGAGGCGTACATAAAGAGAGGGAGAAGCATTTATTTGTGTTCTGTATGCATCATAACATACAATATAATCTTATTTGTGCTCCCCCATATAGACTAGCCCGTTGCATTACCTTTACAGGGTTTTTTTGTGTGCTAGTGCAAGTTCTTATGTCTGTGTGCAAATATGAATACGTGGCTCTGCAGTGGCCTTGATGCGAATGTGGGAAGGAGATCTTAATATGCTCACTGTTTCCTGAATAAAATACCTGTTTTGTCACTCTAGTCTTCCCTGTCCTGTTTGTCCTCTCTCAATCCAGTGTTTTTGGCTATTTGGAACAGATTTTTTGAATGTATGATGATCACGAGTACCACGTACTTACCCATCGTTGCATTTAGGCAGCAGTAAATCTGTTGTTCAGTTGGTTGGGTCGCCCATATCAGCTGCACAGCAACAGAAATCCCTACCTCACTAGTTTTTTTATGATCTACCGTTGAAAGTTCACTTGGTGTGCTTAACACACCATATCCTTATCACATATAGACATGCATGACCACACACACACAGTTGAGCTTAACATTTTTTTTAGCTTTTCTCCTTGTTCTGTTTTGTGGGCCTTGATCTGTCTTCATGCCTATATTTCTTGCTCAGTGTTTATTACTTTCTGTCAGTGTCTCTGTCTTATAGACCATTTTCCTGCACTGATGCAGTAAGCAGTCAACTGCTTTTGATATACCCACTGTGTTATTTGCATTTTATGGCCATTATTTAGTTGGATGATGACTGTGAAAGCCTCAGCATTTCTTATAAGACACCGATAATGTGAGATGTACACATTATTCCTCAACCTAATATTAACTTTTATTAACTTTGACCATCATCTGACAGCACAAACCAGACTTTAGTAATTCAAACTGAACCTGATCCAGACTGGTGAGGCTAAACCATATTTAAGTAAGAAAGACCATGAATATTTCCCACTAATGGGAAAAGCAAATCAACAGCAATGGCCCCATTCATTCCTTGTCCTTATGCCAATGCATTGCTTTTGTCTTTATCCTTCCCTTTATCCCACTGCATCCTTCTCATCGTCAGCCTGAATTGTGAGGGTGGCATGGTGACTCTATTGCTCACCCCTCCTGTCTTTCAGGACATTTCTCATTTTTCTTCAGTCCTAAAGACAGCTTTTTAATAAAGTGGGTATGAGCGTGGCTTTAAGTGCTTTATTTTCATTTCGCTGTGCAGCTGGTGAACTAATGTGTGCTTCTCAAATATTTATGGAGGACCATGTGTCGGTTCACAGTTCCTCCAAGCGGAAGGAAGATGGATTCTTCAAATGTCACACTTATAAAAAGTCATGCCTCTGATTTTCCTCTGGATGACAACATTATACTTACCAGTAAATAATGAAGACAATTAACCTGATCCGGGTGTTGACTGCCTTACTGAAAAATAACTGGGAACTGGGAAACTAAATTGGGAACAGATATGGACTCTACAGTCCTCCATTTATTGACCCATTTTAAAACTCCCCTTTTGCAGAGTTTGATGATAAAGGGATGTGCAGGGAAGCACAAACAGCACTTCCATTTACAGCTTTCTTCATCTTTTCCTGGGAAATCCTCAAGTTCCGTCTGCCCTAAAATCGTTACTAAGCCAATCGTATGCTTATACATGTTTGTACTCCCTTGATTCAAAATAAGGGTGATTAGAGGTCGGCATCTCTCTAAAAACCCTTATCTAATCTGCTGGCCTTTTCAGTTTTCACCCAAATTTGCTTCCCACCTATTGGATAATGGATAATACCTACTGGAACTACTGTATTGATCACATTTTGTAGATAAAATATTAATATAGACTTAACATTGCTTGAAAATAAACAAGCAACAAAGCAAAACATGAAAACGCACCCAACTTTATAGAAGGGACTGCTATCTAAATGCAGAAGAATAACTTTTTAGAGCAGAAAAACGTCCTAGTAGTATAACCCACTGTGTAATATTTATGCGTCCTGTAAACCTTCAAATGAAGACTGGACGGATATTTCATGGTCTCATTAGTACCTCAAAGAAATCTTCTGCTTTGCACAGACCATATAAGAAAGAAAAACATAGTATCCAGGTCTGAACAGTGATGCCAGCAGGGAGTGACTCCTCTGGTTGCAAAAAGAAGTCAAATTGTGTACCTGTAGAAGTCTATGAGAAGACAACATAATTCTCACTTGATTTAATATGTGAGTTCAGGACCTCAACTGCTAGTTCCAAACCTTGAAAAAAACCCTGATGTTCATTATGTAAATTATTGTCTTGTTAAGCTCATAGGTCATAAAGCTGGGCACACTGCTGGGTGTGACAGACATGTTGCTGTTTAGTCAGCTCCACCACTCACTTGTGACATCAAGACAACAGCATGACAGCAACCAAATTGCTAAACTCAACAATTTAAAAGAGGAATCCACAAAAAATGGGTGGCATTACAATGACCATGGCTATCCTTTATGTACAGTATGTGATCTGAATGTATGTAGAAATACTGAGCCTCGTTCATATTGTCTTTGCACAGCATCATCTGAAAAAATAGATATGCCACTACATTGTAACCAAGCATGACACTCTCAAGGCCTCAGCTGCACAATTGTCCTGTCTGTAGGAGTCACAAATTGGAGTGTTAGTTATGGATGGCATTGTTGGAATTCAGCATACACGTGGATCTTGTTATTGCATGCAGAAGCCCTAGCTCCAATTATGGAAAAAACAAAAACAACCTTTCTCAAAGCTGTACATGTATATAAAACTGGCATTTACCTTCTCCCAAACCAAGTTAGAGTGCATTTTCATTTTCTGTACTTTCTTCATTATCTCGGAAATGTCACTAGTTAATTCACTGTTCGGTGGCTGTGTTCACTCTCTGCTTGTATAGTGCATGTAGAGGCATAACAGTTTTCTGTTGCATCAGCTCTGGCTAGATAACTATTTGAGCTGAGTTTGACTAAGTTAAGATGAAGTTGAAAAAACAGACTCATCAAGGTTAAAAGTATTTTGCAAACATTAGGCCTGTTCCTCATTAAACAGGTTAGATAGCTTGACCTATACTCCACTGTACACCCTTTGAAACATAAATTCTGTCATTGCTGGAAAGAGAATGTTTATTGATAGCAAGCAGAAATAAGAGCAGTTGATCAGCCCAGGGCTTGTACACGATGACAGCCAACTTAAACTTTCTCCTTCAGAAATGACAACATATGTATGTCTGTTTTATGTTGCATCCTTCAGTGAGCCCTGTGTCACCATGCCCTCTGATTCAGCATGTATCATTGCTGTTTCTTGCACCATCTGCACAGCATGGTTTCCCCCCACTCCCTCCTTCTTCCCCACATACGTCCATCAAGCCAGCACTCCCAGCAACAAAGTGCTAACCCCTATTGTGTTTAACAGCACTTGACATTCTATTCTTATTTTATTCTTATTAAATGCAAGTGTATTTTTATATCACTGCATTCTAAAGCACTTAACATTTTATTATATTTATCATAATGTGTTGTGATTGCTTATTTTTCTCTCATAATCACACAAAAGAAAATTCTTTACAAGTACATTGTGCCAGTAAAATATTGAGTCTTGAATCTGCACATTCATATGTTTGGTATATAATCCTCTAAGGTAAGGCACAGGTAAGTATGCTGCCAGAAATGACAGAATAACACAGATAAACTATATTTAACATTGTGTTTTAAATTTGTCCACATTTTTGTGGTTATAATAGTATGCTGGTTGATAAGGATGCTAGAGGGATTGAAACGATGTTATGAATGCTCACATTTAAAGGCATGTGAGGAATTACTCCCTGTTCCTTATCAGCCTCTACACAGTGTATTCATCCACTCAGGCTGTGTGTTGTGCTATGTGGTGGATCCAGAAAGGGTACATCTTTGTTAAGTTTTATAATCTCCTTTTTTTTCTACTTCACAAGCTCTCACATTCTGAGACACACACACTCTCAATGGACAAGGCATCAGCCAAAAGGAAGGGGCTTGAGGTTTACCACACTGTAAAAGCTAATCAAGTAATATGTGTTGGCCATCAGGATGTTACCATGGTGATGTGTTGGCGGGTCAGTGCCCACACATATACACTCACACACTGCAGTTCTTAAACCAGGCTTCACATAGGAACCTGCTTCTGTCTGTTTTCCAGTGTGCATCCATGTGGATGTAAATGTAGAGAAGACAGGCCTTTGTGGCCATGACCTTAGGGTCAAGCTTTGGTTGAAATAGTGATGTTTGGGTTGCAGGAGCTGTCAGGGCTGGAACAGTGTGCCCCCTGCAGCCAAATGGGTCAGGACTGCTGGGTCTCAGTTAGAGAGCTGTAAAAAACCCACATACAAGAATCACAGACCACAGTGACCCTAGTAAGCACTGGAGTTCCTTGCTTGTGTGTGTTATCCTTACAGGGGTTAAATAACAGAGGGATCCTGGATTGAATACATATGCCACTCCTTTTTCCTAAACACTCTCATAGATTTGTGATGCATATAAAAAGGCATATGGGGTAACTGTACATTTGCTATCATTCAAAAATAATATGTAGCATTTTTACATGTTTTTATTAGATATTAAAGCAAAAGAACACATTATGAAAAACTGATTAACTGCTAACTATAAATGTTTGAAAGGTAATTTCTTCAAATTTGTGTGAGCCTCAACACTAAAGTTTGAGCACATAATTCCCACTAACATAGGTGGCATGGTAGTCTAGCACTTAGCACTGTTGCCTCACAGCAGGAAGGTCCTGGGTTTGAATCCACTTGTCAGCAGGGGCCTTTCTGTGTAATGTTCCCAAGTTCTCTCTTGGTACTCCAGCTTCCTTCCACAGTCCAAAGACAAGCATGTTAGGTTAATTAGCAGTAGTTGTGAGTGAGCGCCTGTGTGTTAGCCATATGACAGAATAGCAACTTGTCCAGGGTGTATAATGCCCCACCCACCTACCCCTGGTGCAACCCTGAATTGGATAAGTGGAAAAAAATGGAGGGATAGAATAATTATGTCACCGGGGTCAGTTTAGCAAAACGTTTTAATGCAGTGCTTGCATTTCAAACAGGGGACACAAAGTTTGGAAGACTATTTTGTTTATCCATTTGGAGAATAAAAGTCGTATCATCCCATCTACAATATCTGAAGGATTATGAAAATGTTTGAATTCCCCTTTAAAAACTCTCTAGTTAAGACACTAATCAGCTGTGTACCTTTCGGCTGCTCCTTCATATTCTCCACCAAGGGATTAATCTGCATTGGTAATTTGGAAGAGGTTTTACGCCGGATGCCCTTCCTGACACAACCCTCCATGGTGAGAGGGGTTTGTGTCCTAAAGATAGAAAATGTCATTAGTGTACGCTTTTAAAAAATCTGTGTAACTAAAAAGTATGACGAGCTTATAAATACTAAATACGGGGAAATAAATGAGTAAGACAGAACACCAGTAACTTATTTTAAAACATTAAATGTGACTGAAGGTCAAATATACCATACAATATGTGCATGTTATTTTTTTCTAATGATGTAGCCAGTAAAATAGAAGCAATATTAAAGCTTTTCTCATTATCCCAGCAGTGCAGTGGTTAATAATATAAATGATCTGCCACCACATTTTGCCCCATGACAGCAGGGATAGGCTCCAGCAAACCTGAATTGGATAAGTGGAAGAAAACAAATGAATCGATGGATTAGTGTCTGACATTTAATTGATTAGCAAAGGAGTTGGGAACCTTTACTGTTAAAAGATCAATTTGGAGGATATTCTGACTGTGCAGGTGCAGGTGTCACAGTATTTTAAAATATAAACATTACTAACAGGTGAAATAAATAAATAATAAAAAAGTTAATTTTTTTTACTCAAATTTGGTACCAACAAAACAGAATATTTTTGATGCAGGTTAAAAATATGTATTGCCAATTTCTAATCCAGCTACAGATCAAGCAGTGTTTGTTCTTTTGGATTTGGAATTCATAGCTCGTGATATAATACTCAGAAATACCTACTTTTGGATTAACATCCATTCTAAACACAGGTTCAACAAAATTAAGAGCATAGGACACCAAATACTGGAAAATTTAAAGAAACACTCAAAGTGATTTTGAAAAATAATAATTTAAAAAAATATGTTACGCATAACCATTGTTATTTCCATATTCATCTAGTTTTATGTAAAAACCTCAGCGAGTCATTGGAGATGAGCAAAAGAGCCGTGCGGCTTCTGAGCCACGAGTTCGAGACCCCTGGGCTAGAGGTTAAGTCCCTCAGCAATCAGTTGTTTGAGCACTGGCAGTGTAAAAAGTTTCTCTATCTATCTATCTATCTATCTATCTATCTATCTATCTATCTATCTATCTATCTCTTTCTTCCTTTGTTTCCTCCATCTGTGCTGGCAGCAGGTTTAACACTGTAAATCAGCTTATGTGGCTGCTCCAAACTCTGACATCTGGCCCTCTGGCCTTTTCTAAGTTACTACAGACTGAAAGACAAACACATGTGTGCTGCACATATGCACATAGGAAAAAACACTGACAGATTGTAAATCAATTGCAAAAAAGAGAGGACCAATGCCCACATGTGTATCATTTCAGTTTACTTGAAATCTGGTACTTTAATGAAATTGTTTTTTTTTTCTTTTTTCTAGTTGTATTTTACTTGCAAACACTGCTTTGAGGGCAGCTTAGGGGTATTTCAGAAAAATGAAAAGCACATTAGAAGTACACATTCAGCATTTTTATCATCGTTTTTTTTTAAGAGTGATGTAGAATGAACCACTACGCCTACTCTGCTGCTGTTTTATTAATTTATTACACAGTAATTGTTTTTGTGGGTGGTTTAAAACGTTCAGCTTCAGTGACTCAGAGTGCATAGTAACAACTACAATTAATCTACAGCAGTCTTCTTGCTGTGCAGTTTGTAGAGATGAATATGAAACTGAAGGAAATGCTAATGAGGATTCGTGCTTCTTGCTTCAAGCTGACGATAAACATTCACAAATCATCTGTGTGTATACAAATCACCTCTGTCTGTGCTTTGATTTTAATTTCCTGTATGACTACAGTTTGCCATCTGATCTCTGGTTCCATCCTTTTAACACTCGCTTTATCTTATCGTGCTGCAGATGGGGCTCCACTGAGCGAGTTGTCTTGGCCTTCATCTCTGGCAGTGGTAGCTGTCTCCTTCTCTGGCCTCTTCACCTTCGTCTTCCTCATGCTGGCTTGTCTCTGCTGCAAGAAGGGAGATATTGGCTTCAAGGTGAGCTCACTGCTGCCCCCAGCTGGATATGGTGAGAGGAGCAAAAACAAATCTACGTATGTACCCAGTGGATATCAAGGGAATTAAGCAAATGTCTTCACAGTTGTATTAAAAAATCTGAGTAATCACAATTAGATAGATGTCATATTTTGTTGTGTTTATGTCAGACCAGTAGTCAGAAAGATTTTGGTCCATATTGACATGAGAGCATCACGTAGTTGCTGCACATTTGTCAGCTGTACATCCATAATGCAAATCTTCTGTTCCACCACATCCCAAAGGTGTTCTGTTTGAATGAGATCTGGTGACTGTGGTGAGCATTTGAGTACAGGTCTGAGATGATTTAAGCTTTGTGACATGGCATGTTATCCTGCTGGAAGCAGCCATCAGAAGATGGGTGTACTGTGGTCATAAAGGAACAGGGACATGGTCAACAACAATACTCAGGTAGGCTGTGGCATTTAAAAAATGCTCAGTTGGTACTTAGCAGCCCGAAGTGTGCCAAGAATATATTCCCGCACCATTACACCACCACAAACAGCCTGAACCGTTGTTACAAAGTAGGATGGATTAATGCTGTTATGTTGTTTACACCACATTCTGACCCTACCATCTGATTATACCGGCAGGAATTAAAACTCATTAGATCAGGCTATGTGTTTCCACTTTTCTATTGTGAAATTTTGATGAGCCTGTGTGAATTGCAGCCTCAGTTTAATGTTTTTAAGCTGACAAGAGTGGCATCTGGTGTGGTCTTCCACTGCTATAGCCCATCTGCTTCAATATTTGATGTGTTGTGCATTTAGAGATGCTCTTCTGCATACCTTGGTTGTAATGATTGGTTATTTGAATTACTGTTGCCTTGCCATCAGCTCAAAGCAGTCTGGCCATTCTCCTCTGCTTTCTGGTATCAGCAAAGCATTTTTACCCAGAAAACTGCCGCTCACTGGATATTTTCTCTTTTCTGGACCGTTCTCTGTAAACCTTAGAGGTGGTTGTGCTGCAAAATCCCAGTGGGTCAGCAGTTTCTGAAATACTCAGCACACCCCATCTGGCGCCAACATCCATGCCATTTTCAAAGTCACTTATATCACCTTTCTTCCCCATTCTGATGCTCAGTTTGAACTTCAGCAGTTCATCTTGACCACATCTACATTCCTAAATGCACTGTGTTACTGCCATGTGATTGTATGGTGATATTTGTGTGAATGAGCAGTTGAAAAGTTATACTTAATGACGTTGGGCAGTGAGTACATATAATAACAGTAATTATTTAATTAATGGAAATGAATTTACTTTCTACACTTTAAGTGCTTAAGTCTTGCTGAGGATTATTGTCTTATTTTATACAAGTAATGCAACCAAGTACCTTTACCCATTCCATATGGGGCATTTATTGTCTCTGTGTTGCCTTTGGCTGCCAGCATGACTCAGTCGTGCTGTGTTGAACATCAGCGCTGAACTGAGCAGCTGATGAGGGCTAACAGTGACTGACACAGGCAGGGGGCATATGGAGAGAGGGAGAGGGAGCAGAACTGCCTGCGCCTTGTCATTGCCATCTTCCCATTAACATGCTGCTCATTTCATGGAATTAGCATTAAAATATATTGCACTGATTGGACAACACTGTCCTCCGTCATAATTATTTAAGCAAAATCAACTGAAGTATTTGAATGGCAGGATGAAATCCATATTTGGCATTGTTGCTGATTACAAAGCTGTAGAAAGCAGAGAACAGTACAGGTTGGAAGATTAGAGCTGAGCTGCTTGTGTACTATATGTGGTAAGAATCGATGAGAACTGCCTCTGGTAGGTACATGCTGCAGGGATAACAGTGCCACTAATGAGCACAACATAGGGATATAGGGATATACCTTTAACAACTGCTGAACTTTTCTTATTAGAGGCTATGTGTGTGTGTGTGTGTGTGTGTGTGTGTGTGTGTGTGTGTGTGTGTGTGTGTGTGTGTGTGTGTGTGTGTGTGTGTGTGTGTGTGTGTGTGTGCTGGTGTGGGGG
>VUQH01000689.1:6663-24483 GCA_015106775.1 Etroplus canarensis | reverse complement strand
TTTGAGGTGTGTGTGTGTGTGTGTGTGTGTGTGTGTGTGTGTGTGTGTGTGTGTGTGTGCCAATGTCTGTCTCTCCTAGGCCAGATTGGCTCTGCCTTATTATGTGAAAGTATAGTTTAATAACCTGGCAGGAACAGTGTGAGCCTCACTCTGTGCCCATTTTCCACTGGCCTGTATTATAAAGTATAGTGAAAAGAATAATGACAGAAGGATGGTTCCAGCTGCTAAACACCACCCGACAAAAGTTGATTTGTTTCTCTTGATCAAGCATAGCTCCGCTTTTCAAGCTGGGTTACCATATAGCACTATTGATTCCTGCTGAGGTACTGTCTTCCAGCACCATTGTCATCAGAGTTCAGAATGAAAATGAGGCTTCTAAACAGCTGACCTTGAGCTGTTAGAGGCAGTGTCGTCTACAAGGGCATGACTGACATTGCATATCCAGTCAGTGGTAATGGTAGATGCATTTCAATCTTAAAGCTTAGAAGTTTCCAGATATTTATCTTTCTTTCTTAGGTTAACACCAAGCAGCACATAATGATGAAGTGGTCCCCTTAACGGTCCCTTTCTTTCGCAGCAGCTCATTGCTCAGCAGCTCACTTGTAAAGGTGTGCAGTCATGTACAACTGCAAAATTGCACTGCTGCACTATCCATAAAGCTTCATTATTCCTCTCCATCACAGTGTTCTTACTGGTGCGTGTAGTGCAAGGCTGGGTATTAAGTGCTTTCTAAACTGAAGGCTCTCTGGGGAGCTGTGCAATGCTGACTCACAGCCAGGTGCTCGCTTTCACACTTCACTCGCAGGAGAATGGCAGATGGTTCTGCTCAATGAGAAAGACACATACTCACATTCCTATGTACACACTAGTGTTTTATAACAAACACACACACACAAGCATACATGTGTGCGCACGCGCACGCGCGCGCGCGCACACACACACACACACGCACACACACACACACACACACACACACACACACACACACAGAGCCATTTAAATACCTAATATTTGTCCAACCTGCAGCTTGCTCCCACCCTTTCTAATTTCTTCTGGCTTTTTCTTTTCTTTTTCTCTTCTTTTATCTCTGTTTTTTGCAGTAATTGGGGGACGGGCTTGTGATGGGTGCATTAGCTAGAAGATGGATGGATGGATGGATCTTTTTTTATAAAGAGAGGGCTTTAACCAGTCTGCTTTCCAAACCAGTCATGTTCCTTAAACAAGTTGGCTTAAATTATTGCTGCTTCATGTGGTAGGACACAACTGAGATAGCATCAAGAGGAGCTTTGACTTGAGGACTTTGCATATTTAATGAAAAGAGAGGAGGCAATTATCAAATAATTTTTCCTGTATTTTGCTACACTTCTTTTTAGTTTCAAGCCTTACTGAATACAAAATAATGTTTAAGATTAAACAGGGTAAGCTTCATACATGTAACATACAACATACATGTACATGACAGTGAAGGATTTTTCACTTGCATGTACTAAGTTTAAAATCCTTATATTTCCTGCTGTGCAATGAAGTTAATGTAGTCCATACAAACGTACCTCTTGTTATAAGATCAGCACTATTTATACATACAGCATGGGAGAGATGCACTGTAGGGACAAACTGCAACAGTTAGGGAGCAAGGACACTGCAGTAGACTGAAAAATTATTCTGGATGTGGCAAGCATGGCAGAGAATATGATCTGGGATATTGACTATAGAGAATGGAAAGATTATAGATCTCATTCTCATCCATTTCTCCTCCTAATGTGTTTAGACATGCAACCTTTACTGTGTGAATGGCTATTTTGTATGTGCAGTGTAAAATACAGACCATAAATGATTTAAAAAGTGCAAACTGTGGGAAAACAGGGATCAGAAATAGTGCAAATAATGTATTTGCAGATGTAACACCACATTTTATGTCATGATAGACCAGTGAGTCAAGAGTTGTGAGAGGACCCAAATGCAGGGCTCCAGGACACAGGAAAACCAAAAGTGAGCTTTAATCACTGTGTAAGGTACAATCCAGCATAGAAACACAGGGAAACAGGAACACACACTGACTGTAGGAAAATACGACTAACAACGAGACGACGAACTAAAGAGAGGCAGTGGTATAAATACATACAGACTAATGACAAATGAGCAACAGGAGAAGAGAAGCAGAGGTGGCAACAATCAAGGGCAGGAAGCAAAACTGAACATAATACATGGGAAATGACTGGCATCAAAGTAAAACAGTAACTGAGAGACGTACTGACAGAGAATGATGACATGAGACTGAATTTGACAGATGAACAAGAACATAAAAGGATAACACAGGGGAGACATAAAGAGAACTAATAACAAACTAAACATAACCAGGGGCTAGAACTGAGGCTTAAACACAAACCGAGAATAAAACAGAACTAAGAAACAATGAACAGAACAGTGAACACCAAACCCAGGATCACAACAGTAAACAGAAACTGCACAAAGAATACAAATACAAGGACTCAAAGATAATATGTACAGAAAACCTAAGGGAAGCTGGAATAACAGAACTAAACCCAAAACTACAAGAAACAAGAACTCAGGTACATGAAAAGAAAAGAGGAAAACTAAACATCTTGGAAACTAACAAAATTCAGTCCCACAACCACAAAGCCCACGGAGCATGACAGTTTAAAGCCCATAGCTCTCAAAAACTGTTGTTTATTATGAGATATTTGAGATATATAGTTAAATCCATTAGAACAAGTCCTTCTTGAATGAAATGTACTTAAATGCAGTTTGCTTTTCTCTGTGGATAAAAATCATGAAAATAAGAATTAAGTATATGATTTTTAACTGTTTAAGAAAGTGAATACAAAGAAGGAAGGAGAGAAAGAAAGCCTTTGTATATGCAGTTTGAATAGTGGCATGCATTTATGTGTTCCCCCACAGCGTCCCACACAATGCACCCCACAATGTACATGACTAATGTATATGGGTAGGTGGAAGTGCTTCAGTGCATTTCAATGTCTTCACAGTTGAACTACTGTCTCCCACTTTCTCATTGGAAGGACAACTGTGAGTGGATGACTAATCCCAGCGTGTTTCTTTGCACCAGGAGTTTGAAAACACAGAGGGAGAAGAGTACCAGGCAGATCTCTCCGCCCTGGCCTCGCCTTCCTCCCAGAATGGCCCAGAGGTTTACATCCTTCCCCTCACTGAGGTCTCCCTGCCTGTCTCCAAACAGCCTGGCAGATCCAGTAAGAAACTACAGAACACCATAAACATATGACTCTTCTAAGTTATGTATTTGAACTTCTAATGACTTGGGGTTTTTTGGGGGGTTGACCTTTATCTCCATGACGTCTTTCAGACATTCTACATAACAATTGTTGTACTTGCGTGGCACAATTAGATTATGGAGCAAAATACTGGTTTTATTGATTTGAATGATATGAACTGAGTAAATTTTGCCAAACTTAGTTGGCCTCCCTCATTTGTTATCTTTTATTTGTTTACTCTCTCTTACCCGCTGTCTCTCAATAAGAAAATGCCCTCAGTATTGTGTGAAATATTTAGAGACTGACCTACTGCAGTGCTGCAAAGCTTATTGAATGTAAAGGAAGGGATCTGACCTAACACTGTTATGCATGGCTTCTGGAGCTCTGTCTGTTTTCTTAAACACATGGTTCATTGCATGAATTCAGTTTGATATTGTTTTTTTTGTGAAATATACATGCTCCAACGTCAAGAGTTTCAGTGCACATCCATATTGCTTTGGCGTGTTTCGTTTTTATTCTATATTTGTATTTCTTCAGGGCATTTCACCTCAGACCCAGCATGTCCAAGTGTGCATTTGCATTTATATAATGTGTTTGTATGTGTGGATCTGTAAGTCGGATCCTGGGTGCTCAAAGTGCCTCACCCTGCATGACTCACTGGCTGTGTGCGTTGCACTGTGCTTAGCCAGAAGGGAGGCGAGTTGCAGCTCAGCATCCCAGGATGTAAGCACTGACAATGATTGGACAAGGCAGCCTCAGGCTCACAACCAATCACTATCCTCGCCTCTTTCCCCCATAGCTACTGCTGTATGATTGGTCCAGGTGTTGCAGGGTGAGGAATGGGTAAATGGTGAAAGGCTTGTGAAACAAGGAGATTCACTCCTTCCACTGAGTTAGAGGGAGAGTAGTCTATGACTCATTATTCAGTATATATAATGACATATTTTGTACTATTGTATTTACTTTTTTACATGTATATTTCATATACTTAGGTACTGAGCACATACAGACTATACATTAGCTTTAAAGTTAATATCATTCAGTTTTTCTGATGCCATAGATAATTTAAGAGGGTATTTTACATTTGCTGTTATCTGTACATAATCACTGGAACCACCTCCACACATATCAACATTGTTCACATCATAAATTATCTACCCTCAGACTAACCTACACGGGATAAAGGAATCATCCTTGCAACTGCAACTCTAAGAAAAATACAACTTTATATTCTAACCATGAATAGGGTTCTCTGTATGGACTAAGAATCACATACATCAACATGACCACTCATTACAGTGTTTGCCTTTAACAGTCTGGCAGTTCTGGTTTTCTACTTGTTGCTCTAATCTTTAATTTAAGAGATCATGTCAAGCTTAAAAAACTCCCCACAGAAGCTTGATGGCTCAAAGTCATTGTTTGAAGTCATAGTGTGTGTTTCATTCCTCGGTTTTACCAACTCTGCATCCCTACTGGCAGAGCTATCATCTCTAGAAATGCCAGTAGGACAGGAATGCACACTCACGCTCACAAATTCCACATTTGGAATAATTAAACTTTTTACTTTCTCTCTCTATCTCTCTCTCATCTCTCTCTCCTTTACTCTGTCAAGGAGGAGTAGTGGTAGCTTGGAGGTTTGGGTGGAGAAGTGTTGTTCTGTTTTCACTGTGACACAACCTCTGTCCAGCGTTCCAGTGGAGAATGGGCCTTGTGTACGAGTTCTTTGCATGTCTGTGAGTGTGTGTTTGGTGCACTGGGTACCAGGAGACACCGTGAGTGTGTGAGTGAGCGCGCTAAACAATGGCCCTGTTTTAAACCGGCTGGGCAGTGGGGGAGCATAAGGCCGGGCCAAAACGTCCATGGAACGTACTAGCGGAGGACTGGCATTATGGGCAGAATACAGTGAGGGGTCTGTGACAGAATGAGGAAAGACAGGGGAAGGGTGGTGGCATGCACCAAGACCTAAGAGCAGGGAGATTGGGGTGGCGAGTGTGTATGACAGAGGTCTTTTCTGCATCGGACAGAGCAGTGTTTGTGTCATGTTTGGCTGAGGAATTCTGCTGTCCTGGATGACAGGGGGCCATTATGTGGACCTTATGTCCCTACTGGGTGTCTTGAAGCTGCACATAGAGCTGGCGTCTCAAACGGCACACAACCAACATACGTGACAGTCACTTCAGGCGGGATACATGACCAGAAGATCGTAGCACCCAGGGCAGAAATCTACCTTCGTCTTCCTTTTTCCGTTCAGTTTACTGACTTAAAGATTCTCTGTCCTTCTGCTTACTGTAGCTAGAAATATAGACTGTATAGGAACCAAGAGTTTCAGTATTTGCTCGACAGCTGGAGCGCTTTATATGAGGACAGTATGTGTTTTTGTATGTGTCCCAGTTGGAGGATGAGCTCGGTGGAGATGGGGAAAGGCAACGTGGTGAGCTTGTTCAGCTGTTCAAGGGCTCGTAGGGTTAAATCCTGCTGAGGCTCTTGCACACACACTGTGACCGTGGGCTCCTTCTCACATATACACAATGAGGCTAAGTCGCCTGGGGCTGGGGCCAGGGCCACGGGCTCTTGGTTCTCACACTCTGAACCAGTACTTCATCCCAGCCTGGGACTTGGGCTCAGTCCCTATCACGGTGCTGAGAGTGGCTGGCCGCTCCACTGCTCCATCATCATCTTCCTTTTCAGCATTGCTATACTTGAAATATGAGGATCCATGGAGGTATATGATTTTGTGTGTGAAATGATATGATTTGCAGAATGATGATGTTTCTGAAGGGAGTTTGCATGCGGTGCCAAAAAGTTTCTTTGTTTTCAAAATATAATTTAATTTATATTGAAAATAACAAGTTTGAGTTTGTATGGCTTCAAGAAGTCTTCTCTTCAGTGAATGTAGTGTTTTATTCAGGAACTACATTAATTTGCTTAGAGTGATTTCTGTATTTTCACCTATCTGTCTTTGAATGCTTTTTCTGCATTGTTCAGCTGTTCAAGGGCTCGTAGGGTTTTTTTCTATCTGCATACATTTTTTAACTTTGTTTTTCCTTGGTTTACCTCATTCAATGTTTTGAAAACTTTTCTTTTGAGATTTCTTTTTTCTTAGTCACTTCTTTGACATTAAAGCAGTCCTTTTCTACCTGAGGGTATTCTGATGTCTTTGCTGTTTCTCCCTTCCAGTTCAACTATTGAAATCATCAGACCTTGGACGCCATAGTCTGCTCTATCTAAAGGAGATTGGACATGGCTGGTTTGGCAAGGTAAAAGTTTTATTTAATTCCAAAAACACAGTCAGTTTTTAGATCAACAGATCCAAAACAATTCTGCAGTCAGTATTTTTCACTATTACTGTTACAACTGCATTTTCCGTACTGTGATAATTGAATTCTGAAATGCACTACTTTTTTGTTGAATGCTGAGGTTAATTCGGTCAGGATGTTGACTCCATGAGATAAAAGCTGAATTTAACAATCAAATCTGATCCTTTACAATTTGTAAAGTAGATTGTTTCATCCAGCATTTTCATTCTCACTTTATGTTTACCTTTGTTTAGTTCCTCAGTATACAGTTGCATGTTGATACTGTATAAACCTCTCAGGTTCTGCTGGGCGAGGTCAATGCAGGCCTCAGCACCACCCAGGTGGTGGTGAAGGAGCTGAAGGCCAGTGCCAGTGTCCAGGATCAGATGCAGTTCCTTGAAGAGGTTCAGCCATACCGGTCAGTTTTATGAAACATCACATACCACTGCTCTCCACTGCTGTTAATGATCAGATTTTCTATGGCTAGTATGGTTTTCATTTATTCATACCTTCTGAAATTACTTGCAGAACCCTCCAGCACCCTGCCCTTTTGCAGTGCCTGGCACAATGTTCAGAAGTAACTCCTTTTCTGCTGGTCATGGAATTTTGCCCTATGGTGAGACACAATTTAATGATAAACTTTTGTTTGTTCAGTCCTTCATATTTATGATCTTCTTCTTTTTAGTGTTGTTTGAAGCATAAGTAAAGGGTTAGACTGTCTCCTGTTCTCATTTTCCCCTCTCAGGGTGATCTGAAGAGTTACCTCCACAGTTGTCAAGTAGCTGATTCTGAGACTCCTGACCCTTTGATCCTCCAGAGAATGGTGTGTGACATTGCCTCAGGGCTTCTCCACCTCCACAACAACAACTTTATCCACAGGTAGTTATGTCAGTCCTGCCCTCTTTACCTTCATCAACTTGAGCAGTAATGCTCTGAAAGAGGAAGAATCCGCCTGAACAGTTTGTGTGCCCCCTGTTGGTCTCTTCCTGCAACAACATCCTGGTGCTGCCTGAGTAGTTGTCACAAACTCCAGCATCAGTGATTTTGTTGCTGGGGGCGAGCCCCTGTCACTCACCCTCACCCATGTGGTGATGGACATAACAACTAATCAGTGACTGCCTGGCTGAACACTCTTGTTGTGGAGGAGGTGAGATTTGACTTTTTACATGGTCAGGTGATTTATATGTTACTGTACTGGTAGTGTACTATGCTGTAACTGATGCTACAGGTACAATTATGGTAATTTGTCAAGGTACTTGAACTGACAACAATATTGTATGTGGTAGCAAACAGAAAACAAACAGAGTGAAAAATAAACAATAAACAATAAACAAATAGAGTGGCACTCATCTAAGCCTTTTCTCAAAATACTTAAGCAACATTTTAACATTTTAAACTAGACCACAGTTGTATCGCCATTTAGTTCTCAGACCACACCAATTTAAAACAAAAAATCACAAAAATACAAAAAAATACATAAAAAATAAAAAAAAATTTAAAAAGTATCGTGGAAAAGGAATGCCAGAAGGTTCCCTTGCCGTAACACCCTTGCAAAGATACTCGTGGCAAAAGTACACACATGCCTTACTCAAGCAGATGTATAGATACTTGTTTTAAAAGAGACGGTAGAAGTTGAAGATTCAATTTCTGTACTCAAGCAAAAGTGAAAAAGTACAGGTTCTGAAATGTCTTGAGTATGAAAGTAAAAAGTAGCTCTTTGAAGTACATTTCTACTGGCTATTTTTGTCCAAAGTTTACTGAACCTCATTATCATCATATAAAATAATATTAATACAAGGGAATAGAAGCTTTATTTTAAGTTATGTTATACTAATGAATGTACTCAGCTTGAACTACTGTTAAGCAGAACACAGACAGAGAAAAACAAACCAAATTTAAAAAATAAAAGCTCTATTTGCCATTGCCTGCATTGTAGATGAGTGACTTTGCTTTTAAGCTTACTCAAAAAAAATGAGTATAGTGCAATAAATGATACATCTCTACATCTTTTGCATCCATCACATGTGATAACCACCGAGGATGGTATTTTAGGATTGTATTTTATGTATTATTCTTCCCTCTTTTTAGTTTCAAATCAATTTGATGTCAGTAAGATGCACAGAGATGTGAAATAATCAACATTTCCCCCAAATGCATTCAACCTAAAGTAACGAGCCTGATTTGAAAATAAAAGGAGTAGAAAGTAGAATGTAGGGGGTAAAAGTAAAAAAATGTAGGAAAACAAATAATCAAGTAAAGTGCAGATACTTGAAAATTAAATGTAAGTACATTCATAAAGTATTTGCACATCGTTACTTCCTGCCTCTAGAGACACTCACTGCAAAAAGAATAATAGCCATATTGTTGGAACTGGTGTACATTTGGTTTAGTGCATGGTTCTGTACAAAAGTTGCATTATTTAGAAAAATCTAAAAGTTTCTTTGCTTCAACAGTGACCTGGCCTTGCGAAACTGCCTGTTAACTTCAGAAATGTCAGTTAAGATTGGAGATTATGGACTTTCTCACAGCCGATACAAGGTGCATCTTTTGGTAAAGCCGCTATTTTTATATACTACTCTTAATTCTGCTAGTACTTAATACATTGTCTTTTGATTCTACAGGATGACTATTATATAACACAAGACCAGATCTGGGTACCCCTGCGCTGGATTGCACCTGAACTCATAGATGAGGTCCATGGAAACCTGTTGGTTGTTGACCAAACAAAAAGCAGCAACACATGGTGAGATATTTAAAGAGAGCCAAACAGGAACAATATCAGCTTTAGCAATATGTGGGAAAATTGATGCATGTTTAAGCTTGCATACACTTAAGATATACCATAAAGTGGGCCACAGTAAAAATTGAACAGCTTGTTTAGAAAGCTGGCCTTTCTAGGATGTGAGAACCCTTAATGAATTTTTTGTGTATTCCAGGTCATTCGGCGTGACTGTGTGGGAGCTGTTTGAGCTGGGAAACCAGCCATACAGACACTACTCTGACAGACAGGTTTTGACATACGCTGTGAAGGAACAGCAGCTTAAACTACCCAAACCCCAGCTCCAGTTCCCCCTGGCTGACCGCTGGTAAGTTATGCTTGCACATATACAGTCAGGAAAACCAGCTGCACATGCAAATGAACATTGATACTGAAATATATGGTAACCTATATATTATTGATGCCACACAGAATAGATTTTAGATTTTAGTAAGCATTCAACTCTCACTTAACAATGACTTTCTAACTGGCTGGTGCCTCTTGTTTGTAACTTTATTTTTTTTGCTTATGGTGGTGCACAAGTCCATTGTAGCAGCATTTCTCCTTACTAGCAAGAACAGATGATCAATACCTTCCCTATTCTTTATGATCCCCTTGGCATCGACCAGACTTGAACCACCTCATTCATCTTTGCCTGGGAAGGCAGCCAGATATTGTTTTTATTTATTTTATATTTCAAAATTGCTCCCTGTGGAATTAAACAATTTGGTACCAACACTGAGAAACCATGCAGACACACAGAGTGGAACATAAACATCTTCTAACTTTGTCAGCATCTGCACTGCACCTCCTTCATATACTATATATGTTATTGACTAGTGCAGTAAATAAGTGTTAGGTGTTGCTATAAAGTGCTGACTTTGGCATTCTTTTTGTACTTCAATGTTTTTGTTTTCTTTTTTAAAATCAAAATTCTGCTTTCTTTCCTTTCTTATTTAATTGAAACATATTTTAAGTTTCTAAACAGGGTTTCTTAACTTAATTATGAGAATTTTAAAAATCTAACTCAGTTACAAGTTTTACCTCTGATTTTTTTCTTTCCATCCCCTCCATCCAGGTATGAAGTAATGCAGTTTTGTTGGCTGCAGCCAGAGCTGAGACCCAGCAGTGAGGAAGTACACCTTCTGGTCACATACTTATGTGCCAAAGGCTCTAGTGAAGCTGAAGAAGACTTTGAGCAACGCTGGAATGCTTTGAGACCCAACTTGCTTAGCAGCAACTCTCACACAGCTACATCCACAGCCCTAGTCCTGACCCCTGCACCAGCCTCAGCTGGCGTCCCTAATACAGACCAAACTCAGACAGTGGAGCTGGCCTCCTCTGCCTCATCCTCCTTCCCCCTCTTGGAGCACTTCTCTGATAGCTTCCACTCTGACACAGGGGATGACCTACTGACTGTCACAGAGACCAGCCATGGTCTCAATTTTGAATACAAGTGGGAGCAGGCCCGAGCTGAGCAGCCCTACTGCTCCTCCTCCACCAGTGGTCCGCTGGGCCAGGGGAACCCCCACTACCAGGATATCTATTATTCAAGCAAAGGAAGCACTACAGGGGGCTGCAAGGCTGATAGTCTTACCTCAAACACATCCCCATCCTATTATGAATCCCAACACCCAGGTGTGGTCCCAGTGTTGAGTGCCCACAGCCCTTCAGTCAGCAGCGAGTACTACATTCGCATCGAGGAACCAGTGGAGTGTAACATTAACTTGGATGACAGCATTGTGGACTATAGCCCAGGATTAGAAGCCAGTAACAGTAGATTGTTACCTGCGAGTCAAACTGGTTCATCCACAGCACAGCTCAGTGCTTACTGGTCAAATGCTGACAACACCAAATCCACTGCCAGCGACTCTGATTCAAGTCCCACTATCCAACTCACCATGGAGCCACTGCTTAGACATGCATCCAACACCAGCCCTCCAAGGTTAGGCCACTCCCAAAATTGCCCCTCAACCCGTCGCAATGACACAGTCTACTGTGAAAAGTCAGCAGAGTCAAAGGAGCAGTTAGAGAACCCACGCAGTTTATCACACGCAGTCAGTAGTCCCAGCTTAGGGTTCTGTGATCCCTACCTTGAAGCAAACACAAGTCATAGCACAGTTAATGAAAGTTGCCATAATATGGTAGGTCCTCTCAGGAAGAGACTATCCATTGTTAACCACATCAGCATTGATGCAGGAACAGTTGACGGCCTGCTTTTGGGTCAACAGACAAGTGAAGAAAATGAGGATGACCTTTTCTCTGAGGGAGAAGCCACTAACTGGATCTCAAATCATTCTGCAAACAACAATAGCCTGAGCTTTGGCACAAGGCAGACAGGCAGTGGAAGTGACAGCTATCTGGACCTTCAGTATACTGGTCAATCAAACACAACAGAATTATGGTCTTTAACCAAAGCCACAACCAGAACCTTCCACAGCTCCAGGCCTTGTGGCACTTTGGAGGGAGTAGGCAGAGACTCTGACTGTAATGCTTTTAGCAAACCAACTGAATTAGGTACATACGTTCATTTATGCTGCAAAGAAAAAGATGAAGATGTCAATCAAGTGGAAAAGGACATAACTAGAGATCATGTGCAAAGTATCAATTCTCCCACAGGCTCAAGAATGAATACCAGAAGTACAGAGGGTGGAAAATATGAAATGGAATCATTGATTAATGGAGAGAGAATGTATTCTGAAATAACACCTGAGGCAAGCTACATAAAATCGCCATCCTCTTTTAGGGAGCCTCAGACTGCTCAGGCAGGAACTTTGACAGATAAGCAGAGAAGTAACATTTGGGAGGGAGTTTCAACAGGAGTGTCTTTTGATATGAGTGACAAGATGCTAAACTATGCAGAGACACCAGAGAGAAGCAGAGCATTCAACAGTGGAGTTGGGGTAAGAGACTCCAGCATTTGCCTGGTTGAACTTGGTGATTACAGTGAGGAAGAAGATGATATCACAGATATTACATCAGGGATCTTTGCTGACTTCAACCTTGACTATGCTGAGATAGAGGAGGAAGACCTCAGCCCACAGAAGAAACCAGAGGGAACATCTGACTCTTTGGACACCAACAACCTACTGTCATCCATAGCAAGTCCCTTAAGCCCTGATCCCTTCAATATCCCAGTCTTGCCCAAATCCCTGGATAGTGGCTATGACACAGAGAACAATGAATCTCCAGAGTTTATTTTTAAAGAGCTTGGAGATCCCCTGGGTGCTGAGAGGAGCCCAAGGCTGGGTGGAGAATCTGGACTTGTTTTGCAGGTGGGTTTAGGACAAGGGGTCTGCACTTCCACAAGCACCTCCGAGCTACAGTTTAAAAGTCTGACTGATAAGAACCCATATAGAGACTCAGCCTATTTTTCTGATTATGATGCTGAAAATGAGAAGAGCCCTCAAGAGGAGGGCAGTAAGTTCTTTGCAGGTCCACGTAGCTGTTATGCTCCTGCTGAAAATTTGAGCTTTTTAGGAGATAATCATTCTGTCGAAAAAGAATTTAACAATGGGGAACCTTTAACAAATCCGAGACACATCAAAAGTTGTGTTTTGGTGAATCTCTCAGAGGTTGACACTTGTTCACCCCATTCTCTTCCGACCCCCGGGTTGTCTATGCTGTCACCATTTCCTCCACAGATGGGTGGCTGCCTGACCAAAGAGTCTGCTCCCGCAGATGATGATCTTGGGTTAGAGACAGAGCACTCAGGAGGTGAACCTTCCACAGAGCTTAGTTTCTCCATCGGATCTGAGCCCACTTCCACTGGCCAGGAGGCCCACGAAGAGGGAGGCAGGAGACCAGAAGACTGCTTTACTGCCCAGTCATTGCATTCTGGCTCCACTATAACGGACAACAAAGATGAGGCCCCTAAAGAAAATGAAAATAATGATGGATCCACAGAGGAGGAGGAACTACCTGAATTCAGTAATGTGAATGAGGAGGCAGAGGACAGAAAGGATGGTGTGAGAATAAATGAGGAAGAATTTGAGGACATAGATGCAGAGGAATGTGACTCACAGGACAGTTTATGTGAAGATTCCAATGGTCCTCTTGACCTGTCCACTTCCTCATCTTTGCTGGAGCTTTGTGGCGAGAATGTGAGAGCTCCACTGGAGGAGGCAGAAGATGAAGATGACTCAGATGATAGTGAGTCGGATGAAGAGCTGAGGACCTACAACATTCAAGATGAAGACAGTGAGGAGAGTGAGGAGGATTTCACCACAGTGCCAGTGGTGGTAAGTGACTGCAGCAGGGCTAGAGACCTTCGCAGCCTCCTGAAGATGCCCACCCTACTTACTCAGTCCTTCTGTGATGAGTTGGAGAGGAAGAAAAAAGCTGTGTCTTTTTTTGATGATGTTACAGTGTTCCTTTTTGACCAGGTATGACATTTTAATAGATCAAAGTTGTGCAATTGGGAGAGATCATTTTATTACATTATATTATTTAATTGCTTTTTTCCTTCCAGGAGAGCCCTACAGGAGAGCTGAGTGATTACTCTTTCTCGACAGAAGTAGAATCCTGTGGGGAGAAAACTTCAGAGACGAAAGCCTTTGAACAGCAACCCCAAACTGATCCTGGCCTTGATACTCAATCATGTGAAACATACTGTGTTTCTAAACCAACAGAGGGAAACAACTCAGAAGAGGGTGAGGACACCCTATGCAACAGAGAACAATCTTACTTTATTCTGGATTAAACAGTAATTGTGACTGTCTGTGCATTCAGGTGGGAGTTACGAATTGGAAGACAACCTCTCCTTCGAGCCCTGCCCATCATCACCGATCACTACACTTGAGCCTGCATTAACACCCACGTCTCTTTCCAACAATCCTGAGGCACCTAAACCAGCTGCTGTAGCACATAATCGTTTTATGGTGTCACGATTCTCTATCACACATGTTTGTGACTCACACATGAACTCAGCAAAAGGTATAGTCTGCCATACATATTTTAGCTGCTTAGTAATAGAATCCACTCAGTATTCTTACAAGTTTGTCTAAAATGCTGATACTCTACCACACATCATCTTAGTTTTAAATACTGATGACTTGTGATGTGGCTGATAAAAGAAAATATTGGTAATACTGGTGATATAAGCAAAGATCCATGTGCGGTTAATATAAACAGGAATATTTTTGTGATTAACTGAATTATGTACTGAGTCTGAAGATGATGGTAAGTGAAGAAGTGAATAAGATTTTAAAGATTCACAAAACTGTATTTAATGCTACAATATGTCCAAGGACATGACTGAGTAAGTGTTTGGCACAAGAACAAACTAGATCTAGGGTTAATTCATTTTTGTTGTAAAGGCGGTTCAATAAGAATAGATTTGAAGAATGTAAACATTATTTATTGGGTACAGAGTAGTAAATTAATTAGACTCCAGCATAGCAGCATAACAGAGGAGTCTAACAATATCCCGAGCTAGCACAGGAGTCCCCTCCCCGGAGTCTAGACACTAGTGGTGGAGGTGGAGATGGAGATGAAGCAGGTGGAGATTTGGATGAGGATCTGAGTCATCAGGATGAAGTGGAGGTGGGGAGGAGGCAGGTCACATGAATCAAAGTCTGAAAGGCAGAATGACAGGAGAGCACTGAGATTTAAAGCACAGAGAACAGAGGCTGATTGGCTCGCAGTTGGCAGGCAAGAAAATGGTTGGGTTACAGTGATGATGACAGAATTGAGTTTGACAGCAATAAAAAATGGAAGTCATTTAAAGAATAGTCTGATGTAAAGAACAGTCAGGCAGATGAGTGAATACAGATCTTCCTTATTGCACTCTTATGCGTCATTAAATAAATAAATGCAATATTTTTACCTCATGCTTCCAATCTCGTGTCCTTACAGGGAACAGTGACGATGGTCCAAAAGACTGAGTGCCCTGCCACCATGACCAGAGAAGGTTCTTTCCAGGTCCTTCTCAACACAGAAAAGCAGCGTTATTATAGCTAGATGTTTTACAGAGTTTTATTTTTTAATTGACCTTTGGGGCATCTGACCCTGGTGACCCTTTATGAGACAGTGCCTCATATTGTAGTGAAGTACCCCGAATGATTTGCACACTATTATTTTATTTATTTTTATGAAGAAAGAGCAATAGCTGCACGAATGGCATACTGAAGTGGATATGTCTTACTGTTTGCAGAAACAGCAATGTTAGACTAGTTTTGACATGCAGTATTTATTTGCTCAATGCGGCATCAATTCCTTTTTTTGTGACCTTATAGTTCTTTTAATTTGTGAATTATAAAATAATCAAAAACGGGAAAAAATGTGACGTGACAAGCTTTATAGCTGCTCCTCTCATTGGCTGCCTTCTGTCCATCTGCTTACCATTGATCTGGCATTTTCTGGCAACTTAAGACTGTTACAGCTCTCTTTGTTGGCACCAGAAAACAGTGTTTGATGATTGTTACATACACATTTTACGATGGATTTTAAACAAAATATGAGACTTTATTGAAAAGATATGGTGATGGTGTTCAGAGTTGGAGGTGCTTAATCATAATTTGTCACTTAATCCAAGACATTTCCAAAACATATTGATTGTGGGATTTTGCGGATTTAATGTGCTATGTTAATGGTAACAATACAAAAAACCAGGATGTTACCACTACCTTATTCTCTACCACTCATCGTTAACCCACAGCTTCCCACATCTTTCTGAAGCACTTTGTATTGCCTGTGTTACTCTTCATGTTCACATCCTGAAATCACAACAGGTGAGATTCCCCATGTGTGTTCACAGTGCCAGCTGTAGGTTTAGTTTTATTTAAAATTCCATTCTGCTGTTTCCTCAACAATAGAATGGAATCAAAGGGACACAGAGGTGTCACACAATTGAGTGGAGTCAGTGTCAACATGCCAGTTATAAATGTTGAATATCAGTTATTGTTTTTAAACATCTTTTCTACATTTTGTTGTCTCATACCTAATGTATCTATTATGTTAGTGCTGAATGCTCTGGGTCTGAGGAGATGAAAAAAATGACATTCAAAATAGGATATATCTGAAAATTGTATGAATCCTATATCAACATGTAGCAGGTAGCTTGACTTGAATTACTACTGCTGTATGGACAGCTCACTCCCCTTCTCTATCCTCCTGTAGCTCCAAGTGCCAATTCAGTCTCCTTTTCTCTTGCCTTTGAAGTTCTGCAAGAAGAGAAAACATTGCTAGTATTTTTGTACAGAAAATTTGAACAAGATGCAATTCAGGATGATAGTCTCTAAAATTTGCCAAAGAGATATTATAAAGCCCATTGGTTAAAGCAGCAGCCGCCTTTGGAGAAGGTGAGGTGGGTTGTTCTTTGCACCGGTAGTAACATCATTGCTGTTTCCATTCATCCCTCACTCACGGCTGTTGTACTATCCAAAACAAATAAATCCAAATACTTTTCCCCCTCTTGTGTCTGTGATTAATGTCAAAAAGTGCAAGACAACCTCTGAAACAAAACACATAAAAGCATGAAGGTTGTGCCAATTTGGATTTATTTTGGACAAGATAATTTACACACGTTCTGCACAGAACATACTGTATATACAAACAGAGAATGGGGAGAAATGGACAAGATGACAGCTATATAAAAGTAAAAAAAAAAAATTAAACTTGATGCCCAAGTGATCTGTGTAATAAAAGTATGATCACATTTCTCAGTGGAAAGGACTCATCCATAAAAGAAATTTTTCATGATGTAACTATTTATTACATGGGGTCTCAGTGGCATTTTAGCTCATTCACACAACAGATTTTGCTGTTCAAACATACGCCACTATCCCCATGCATCATAATGTAAAAAAATGCCTCTACTCTTGAGTCATATGTGTGTATTCTAAAATACTGAGAACAAATCAACAGTTATAATAATACTGTACCTTATCCAATAAGCTACCACTCCCTCAAGCTAAATATATATTTAAAAAAAGACTTGTGTATGCATTGCATTTCATCTCTCAGCTATCTGGCAGCTTAGATATTACTGAAATTCAAACATAAAGAAAGACTAGCAATTGAAAGTAGTCCCATATTATACCTGTGGAATTGCACCTGTACTGTACAGAAGCTTGCTCAAGCCCAAAAAAAAAAAAAACGTGAAATATTCCCATCAATATTTTCAGTAATATAAAAATACAAATAGAACTGTGATGCATATTCCCTCAAACCAGTTTGTAGAACAAAAGGGATTTTGCCATATGCACATTAAAAAAAAAATCTAGAAGGCAGAGTTCCCACATTGAAAATCTGGGTATACTGTATCACAACTAGTAAATATATAACTATATTACTTAACAAAAGCAGAATTATTGTTTACTCATAAACTGTCCAGGTCCAACTATCTGTACATGCAATCTACTCAGTTCACATTACAGTAACGCATGGTAAACATCCCCTCAATTCTCACTTAAGCAACTATTGCAGAGTGTGTCTTCACTGCTCGTTAATGCAAATAATCTTCCAATGAAAGTTACAGTGTATAGTGTGGAATTTTTTTTTTAAGTACCATAACAGA
>VUQH01000687.1:0-18461 GCA_015106775.1 Etroplus canarensis | reverse complement strand
TGGCTGTCCACCAACGTTCACCATCCAACCTGACAGAACTGGAGGAGATCTGCAAGGAAGAATGGCAGAGGATCCCCAAATCCAGGTGTGAAAAACTTGTTGCATCATTCCCAAGAAGACTCATGGCTGTACTAGCTCAAAAGGGTGCTTCTACTCAATACTGAGCACAGGGTCTGAATACTTATGACCATGTGATATTTCAGTTTTTCTTTTTTAATACATTTGCAAAAATTTCTACATTTCTGGTTTTTTTCTGTCAAGATGAGGTGCTGAGTGTACATTAATGAAAAATAAAATGAACTTTTTTGATTTTGGCAAATGGCTGCAATGACACAAAGAGTGAACAATTTAAAGGGGTCTGAATACTTTCCGTACCCACTGTAGGTAGTCAGCTGACGTCCTTTTTTGTGCACTTAATGTTGTTGATCTGACCAACAAGCAAAACCAGATTATAATACTTCCTCCAAAAGCTTGTATGGTACTGTAGGTGTATGGTAAGCATGATGAGCGCCTCATTTCATCCACCTCTCTTCTTACCCTATTGAACCTTTCACTTTCAAACAGGGTAAATCATGACTCAAACCACATGACCTTTTTCTCCAGAGTAGGCTTTAGACTCCCTGGCAACCTGAAACCTTTTTTCCAATTGTCCTCATAAGTGGTTTTCTTAAGGCTACACAGCTGTTTAGTCATAATCCCTCCAGTTTTCTTCACATTGTGTGTGGAAATGCTTGTTCTTTCATTATCAAACGCAGCCTAGGATTCTACTGTTGACTTTTTCAAAAATTATTATTATTTCATGTTCTCCCTGTGCTTGCATGGGTTCTCTCCGTTAGGTTAGGTTAACTGGTGATTCTAAACCGACCGTTGGTGTGAAGGTAAGCATGAATGGTTGTCTGTCTCTCTCTCTGTGTTGGCTCTGCAACAGACTGATGACCCGTCCAAGGTGTACCCCGCCTTTCACCCAATGACAGCTGGGATAGGCTCCAGTGCCCCCCGTGATCCTGAATTGGATAAATGGAAGAAAATGAACGAATGAATGAATGAGTGAAAGAATGAAGGAATGATTTCATTTCACTACATGTTTAAGTGATCGACCATAACACTCATTCAAGGTCTTTTCCAGCCACATTTCTTTCTTGAAGCTGATGGCCCACCACTATCATCTCTTAAGATGTTTTCTTTGCTTGTTGCAGGCCAATAATTTGACCCTTCTGCACCCGAGGAACATCTTTTCCATAACCACAGAATACTGTCTTCTGTCATGGTCATTTAGGAGAGTTGCCAGCCAAAAAAAATATTAATCACTGCAGTAATTATCCACTGCTTTATAGTGGGTGGAGCAGCTGCTGTCTGGTTTTGAATGCATTGCAATAATTGAGGGAACGGTGAATCCATAATTGAATCAATACATTTCAAAGGAGAAAGAGCAGTTTTGGAATGATCAAGTCAGACTCCTGAGCTTGAACAAGCTGAGATGCTCTGGCATGACATGAATAAGGCTGTTCATTCAAGAACATCAGTAATATGATAAATGGACTGGTGATTATATAGCACTGTTCACTACAAGCCTCGTTCAGCCATTTACACACAGCTTTATTCTACACCTTTAAGTGCATTTTAACTATCATGCATACATTCACACTCTCACATGGATGCATTGAGAGCATTTTGGGGTTCAGTGTCTTGCCTAAGAGGCATGTAGACTAGAAAAGCCAGGGATCGAACCGCCAACCTTCCTGTTGGAAGATGAGCCACTCTACCTCCTGAGGCACAGCTGCCCCTGATGAGATGAAACTTTTTGTCAAATGAATGGTCCTCATTGCTGTGCAAGTCCAGTCAACTACCGCACTACACACCTTCACTTAACCAAAGTCCTTTGTACATTACTCTGCTGCTGTTTAGTTATATTTAGATTTTATTTGCTCTATTTTGCCCTGTGCCTTTTTTAAATCACTTATTTATCTATTTATTTATTTACTGCTGTTATCAGCTGTTTACCGGGGCCTCAGTAACCAATTTCGCTCCATTTTCATGCAAGTGCTGATTGGAATGTCAATGTTTGAATCCTTTGAAGTCTCATCAGCAGCTATAAGAAATGATGGTGACTGTAGCTGCTAAAGCTGATTCTTCAGATTCAGGTTTTCTAGATTGTCCATCCTGCGCACTGTGCGTATGTTTAGTCATAAAAGTGACCAAGATGAAGCTCAGAATACATTTTTATAATCAAAGCAGCAATCCTTGGTATTCAAAATGGCTCACAAACTTGTTTCGCAACTTTTGTGACTTTGCTTCTATTCTGTGCATGTGTTGTATTGAGATGTCATGCATGCTTTTCTTTTTCAAGACAAAAACTAACAGTGGCATGGCAGGCTGCCTACACCTACTCAAACATATAGCATGCAAGGGAGTGAACTGGCACAAAGTAAACAGACAGTAGCCAGCAGGTACAAATGAGGATATCCACACTGAGAGTCAGTGCGTTTTCTATGTGCTGAGGGTGCTCAGTGAAACCAGGTTAAGCAGGTAATCAGAGAATGTGTTCTTGTGCCTGAAGCAGCCTGTAAATCCTGCACACACGCACCCACCCTGTTTTCATTCCCAGTGGATCACATAACACTTGACACTGATACATGCTCAGGGCTTGTAGGTGTCACATTTTAATGTACTGGGTACCCCTATAGCACATTCTTTTCAGTGGGCAGGGTACACTGATAGACTTCAATAATATTTCCTCAGCTTCTGAAATAGATATGCTGAGGGCGCAGTCAACTGTGCTGTGCAGTCCCTGTTCCACAAAGCTTGATGAAGGTGGAACGATGTTGCAATGTGTGGGTAATGTAGTAAAAAGATGTATTTGGACCCTCTAATCAGAAAGTCAGTGGTTCTGTCCCTGGCTCCACCGGGCCACATGTCGAAGTGTCTTTGGTTCAGTGTAAACCCTTGTTGCATCCTTCAGAATGGGCATGATAAAAAGCATTAAAAGGCATAGACATGCTGTATGAATGGAGGAATGTCATTTGTTGTGTAAAATAGTGCTTTATAAATTTTGGTGCCCAAACCTTTTCAATCAAGTTTTGTGCTTTGTGTTGATCTGTGTATCTACCTCCCTCATCCTATCGCGTCCAGGCTGAATTTGGGCTTGTCCAGGCATCTTTAATGTTAACTATGAAGGTGAGGTGCATCACTATGGAAACTTACACCGATCAGGTGCAATCTTAGGACCACCTGCCTAATATCGTGCTGGTCCTCCTTGTGCTGCCCCACATGCATCAGTGAACCTCGGCCGCCCATAACCCTGTAGTCGGTTCACCAGTGTTCCTTCCTTACACCACTTTTGATAGATACTGACCACTGCTGACCGGGAACACCTCACGTAAGCTGCAGTTTTGGAGATCCCCTGACCCAGTCATCTACCTATTACAATCTGGCCCTTGTCAAACTCACTGAAATCACTTGAGTATTTTTTTCTGCTTCTAACACATCAACTTTATGGGCGAACTTTTCATTTGTTACCTAATTCCACCCACTAACAGGTGCTGTAATGAACAGATATTCAGTGTTATTCACTTCACCTGTCAGAGGTCGTAATGTTATGCCTGATCTGTGTATGCTGCAGACCTACTAATGTTCATTAAACATTAGTAATGAATATAGATTTTTAAGAGCATCTTTAATAATTGATTTGCTTGTTTTTTCCTGTTGGCTGGAAACAATTTTGCAACAGTTTGATTGTTCTATGTGCATCTATATGAGATTTATTTGTACTTGTGGATCTTTATATCAGTTTTGCACATAAGAAGAAGAAGAAGAAGAAGAAGAAGAACTGTATTAATCCCCTACCGGGGAAATTAGCAGATCTCTACACAATCTATTTTGTAGATATATACAAACACTGTGCACGCAGTGCAGTGATATGGATGCATACACACAAACAGAGGTGTGAGAGAGCAAGGCAGCCCATTGCGAGGCTGCCAAGGAGCACAGTGGGGGTCCCATGCTTTGCTTGGGGGTGCCTCAGCGGTGCTTCGGGGGATGGGGTGGTTCCAGCCTCCACATGCAGGTGTCGAGCCAGCACCACATCGGCAGCCCTCTGGTTCCCAGCCATTCATTGTTGCACTGAGCCACTACCACCCCCACAGTCTAACCCTATGTTTGATTTATGTATTTTATACTTCACATTTGCTTTTTTCTTGCTCTTTTCTTGCTCTCAGATCATTAGGCACAATCCGGGCTGCAGCTAAAAAAAACACAGACGCAAACTAGAACTGTCTTCTGCACACCTGAATATTAATTTAATGGAAGAACAAAATGCTCTTTCATTAGTCAGCATTTTCCTGAATTCCATTCCTGGCATCAAAAAGGCTAAAACTGTTTCTGTGCTCACACACATTCATACAGCACTTTTAATACTGTACTGCTATACAGAGCTTTTCTTGCTGCAGACACTCATAACTGCTGATTTGTCTGCAGCTGCTGTGTTTTCCATCTTCACTGTGTGTTTAACCTCGTCATATTTTCTTCTTATGTTAGTTTTATCTACTTTCATAAAGTCAGCTAGACTTTTTCATTTTTGTGACTGGTCAGATGCTGCCAATGTGAATGTGCTCATAGCTGCATAGGACACCCCGGGTTGGAGTTTCCTACCCCTGGCACCGGCAGAACTCCTGTATTTTCTTTGACTATGCCACCTGCATTATAACCGACTCTTCTCAATTGTCATTCTTTGTCATCCAGCAAAATGTCATTCAGGAACGGCGCTCTGCACATCTTAAACTGACACTAAAAGGGTACCCGGTGCATTCAAATGCGACAAGAAGGGCTTCTAACTAAGTATGAGTATAAGAAAACATGGGTTCATGAGGAAATTATGTGAGCTATCATATCGAATATAAGTTAAATCTACACAACAATAAAGTGTGCAGAAAGTTAACTTTACAAAACCTACCTGACAAGTTTTATTTATTTTTTCTTGCCAGGTGCAGTGTGAATGGAGCAAATGGAGAAACTTCTCTGCACAAGAAGTGAGATTCTATAAGGTGCGCTCAGTCAGATTCTTGGTAAACCAAAACAAATAAACTTTCTGGGGAAAGTTCTGTGAAAATGTAAGTGCAAGTGCTGTAACTAGGCCACATGCTCATCTTCAGAGGAAAGTTGAAGAAGGAGCACAAAAGCTGTTGCTTTGACTGCGACATCTGAAGGTCTAGATGAGGACATTTTGTTCACATTCTCACTCTATGTTAGGAAAAGGAGCTAAATAAGAATTTCTTGCTAAAGTAAATATCATTCAGTTTCTACCAGTAGAGAGAAAGGTGGTGTATAGTTATGACTGATCAGCACTGACCATATCTCATATGGGCAGCAGCAATATTAAGGGGCAACTGGTATGTTTATCCAACCTTGTAAAATCAGGAAGTTATTATTCAGGTCACTACCTCTGAATGAAGGAATATAGATAAAACAATGTATCTTGATGTTTTAATTCATAATTTAAATCATCAAAATGCATGGTAAATATGGAGAAGTTGTTTAAATAAACAACTAGTTTCACCAACCTTAAGTCTTCTTGCAAGTGGAAATTATCAATATGGAAATTATGCCCAGTGTCACAGTATAGTTAAAACTCAGCATTTCTAGCATTCCAACTGAGCGTGTAATCACCTGCATGTCCACTCAAGTTTTATATATGACATGTTACCCATGTGGCCTTGCATACAATGACAAAACCGTTAGAAAATTAAAACATGGTAAACATGAAAGTGTAATTTGGTGATATTATGGAGGTCATCCACTTAAGACCCTGTCATACCTTGACATGGGCTTAAGGGTGTGCCCACGTATGAAAAAAATCTGTAAATACGCAGGCATACATTGATTAAGTTCTAAGTAAGTATTGTATAAGTTGAAGTACTCTGGTATGTGTTGTGGTACGCCGAGGTTGCTGAAAAATTTTGAGCATGCACAAAATTTGCAGCGTATGCCAGCGTATGGCTCATACGTCTCACATATGCTACAGGTACGGAGACTCACATTACTCACATGTCGAAATACATGGAAACAATGTCTAGAGTACCCAAAACGTATTCATAACCTATGAGTAACGTGTTTTTAACCAATGTGTAACAAATATAGAACTTACCTCCAACAGATATTAACGTTTGTAGATGTATTTGATACGGTATATTGCTCCAGTCGTACTGAACGTGTTTCTAACATACAGCTACCGTATAATGGTGCATGTGCTGTGTTTAAGGTAAGTGGTATAAACGGGCTTTAAGTTTTGAATGCTGGCAATATGCTAGCATTCATTCATATTACATTTTGTATATGTTAGCAATACGTTATGTATACATCCATTTAACATCACTGTTCTGCATATGTCAGTGTTTTAGAGGAATCTGGATGTGTCGGCATACGCTCGTTAAATGGTCATGGTGTGACAGGGCCCTTACAGGCTACTTTAATGTAATGTGAAAAGTGACTTTCCTCCCTCTGCTTTGGTAGTTCTGAACTTGTTTCAAAGCAACTCTGGGGTGGAGACATAACTTGTTATTAAGAAGAAGAGAGAGAGGCTTTCTAGACATTTATGTTACAGACATTGTCACCCAGAGGACTGAAAGATGAACTTTCACTTAATGTATTGTTAGAGCTTCTTTTTTATTCAAATTTTCCACTAAAAAGGGCGAGGGATGCAAAACTGAATAGTAAGTGGTTCATTTGGAACTCTCGGAGGAGAAGAGTGTCAGGGGTGATTTGTGACAGAAGAATACCAGCAAGCATAAAAGACAAGATGGAAGTGAGACCTGCTATCATGTATGGTTTGGAGACGGTGGCACTGACAAAAAGATGGGAGGCAGAACTGGAGGTGGCAAAATTGAAGATGTTGAGATTTTCACTGGGAGTGACCAGGATGGACAGGATTAGAAATGAGTCCATCTGAGGGACAGCTCATGTTGAGAAGTTTGGAGACAAAGTCAGAGAGGCAAGGCTGAGATGGTTTGGACATGTTCAGAGGAGGGATAGTGGATATATTGCACAAAGGATGTTGAGGATGGTGCTGCCAGGCAGGAGGAGAAGAGGAAGACCACAGAGAAGATTGATGGATGTAGTGAAGGAGGACATGCAGAGGGTTGGTGTGAGGGAAGAGGATGCAAAGAATAGGGTGAGGATGGAGGCAGATGATCCACTGAGATAATCTCTAAAGGGAGCATCCAAAACAAGAAGAATATCTGGAGCTGCATGTCGATGCAGATGATGTTTCTTGAGCTCAGTATTTAACATACTAGGTGCCATTTTCATTATTTATTATTGTTATACACTGATTAATCCTACAGATCTTTCTGCTTATTTGACTTTACGTTCTAAATATGTAATCCACTATACACTTGTGACTGTATAACCTTACTGAATAATACTTGTGAGTAAGATATATCCTAGCTTACATGGTTCCAATGAATGACAGATATTGATTGTAGACAGCTAGGTTAGCACACATTTGTGCTGTGGAATATATTAAGAATGTGTTCCAGCAATGTCTTGTTGATATCAGCAAGGTTGTGGCTTTAAAAAAACATTCACATTTATTGTTGAGCATTAATGGGACCTTCACACATGTGCAAGTTACCCATGCCATGTGCACCAGTGTACCAGTGCACCCCTACAATTAGCAATGCTGGCTTTTGAACTGTGTGTGATTACAATAACAAGCCAGACGGTCCCTCTTCTTAATGATTTAAAAAACTATTTCAGGTGGTCAGCCCACAGGAAAGGCCACGCTGCCTCTGTCAGTCTCATTTGAATTCAGACACACAGAAACCCGAAACGTTTCTTGAGCTTTTTCAGTTTTTTTCTTTACATTGTAAAGTTTTAATTGACATCAGAGTGATGGAGCTCATTTGTGGATTCTAAAAAACTAAAATCAAAAATATGCTCATTACCAAAAAAGGCTTGATCTAAAGTTTAACTGTAAAAACCCCAGTGCAGAGTATTTCTTTGACTAAAAGCAAAAATAATGCATTATCAGAAAATGTAAGCGCATGGAGACAAATGTCATTGTTTTTCCAGTGAAATGCTTTTAGCTATATGACCAGAGATGGATTCTACAGTATGAAGTGTTTCAGACTAACTTCATTACTGACCCTTTCAGTGCTTTCTACCACTCAAGAACACACAGTTATTATAGCTTTGGCTCTGGCTTTTAGACAATCCATAGTCTAAAAGCCAGCTTTTTGACAGCTCCATGACATTTGGTGCGATTGTATTTTGTATTTTGCAATTGCTGTGAAAAAGATTGACATTTGCAAGGATAAGCCATTCTATCTGGGCCCCACACAGGCTGTATGGTTTTTCACATTCATATTCTCAGTGTGGAGTAGAAAGCACAACTGAATTCCTCCCTCAAATCTACAGAAAAGGAGACTTCCCCAGGTTGGCTGTAGTGGATAATAGGCTTAGGCATATTTTGTCTTGATTGTTCCTCCGAGGTTGCTCTCTAACTGTTTTCCTCCTGAAGAATATTAAACATTTTCCAGTTCCACTCAGCTCTAAAGTTATTTGCATTCTCTCTAGAAAATTTGTTCTGACCTTTGAAAAAATGATCTGAAATAAAAGCAGTTAAACTGCTGAGGGCTAGTGGCTCCTATGTGACACAGTAATCTCTTTGAAGAAATGCCATGATTGTAGCATCTGGTTCTGAGGACACAGCTGTACCTAATAAATAATACATGTAGATTACACAGATATTAATGCCAAAGTCATAACGGAAAAAGTTTGGTGAATCTCACACTAACAGTTTGCTTTCTGTAACACATACTTGAATGTGATAAAAGGAATCGTGAGCAACATTGTTAATACTGTTCTCTAAAAATCCTAATTTGAATCACTCATTTGTCAGAATTTCATTGAATATTTCATTGGTTGGGTTAAGTTTGATAGTTGCGTTTGATGGTTTCTAAGAAAATTAAGTGTTTTTATAAATCACTGCACTTTTTGAAGCTTTGAAATTTCTCACTTTGGGAACTCGTCGAGGTAGTTACAGATGTTCAATGGGAGAAAATATTTAAATCTACTGTCCAAAGGATACTAAAATAATTTTCAAAAGAATATAATCAGAGAAACAAAGGTCACACAGGATCATTGGAAAGCTCTGCAGTGGGTTGAGTCAAGAACTTAAAAGATCGTCTTTGTACAGCTTCCAGCTCTGGAGGGCATTTACAGAACACACTGCCTCAGGAAAGCCACAGACATCTGTGAGGACCCTACATGCATCCATCCCAAACTTTATTTGAAGTTGTCACCAAAAGCTGTAAACCCACTTAATCAGTCCATCAAATGCCCCCAGAAGGACTGTTTGCACTCACAGAGAAAAAGTCTCCGCCTGAGTCTCAGTCCATTTTCTAACAACTCTTATATTAAAAATGTATTAACTCTTGTTATTCTTCTTCAGTTGCCTCTCATTTATATATTTCTGTACTGATTTTGGAGAGAAAAGCATACGTAAAACCTGTCCTTATATTATTATTTTTATTAGTATATTACTAATTCTGACACACTGTCTCACTGGGTCTGCTCATTTCTTGAATGCTGATCATTATTGGAATGAAATGGCTGCATCTTTGTATATAAATTACTGCACTGTTAGTAGATCGCTGGCAGAACTTTACCCTGCCATTGGTGGAATTTCGCAATTGAGGGACTGCGCTAATATTCTCTGCTTAGTGCATCTGGTCTTTATCTTCTGTATTCAGCTCTTCTTCAGGAAAGACAAGAGTTTATGGAAATTGAAAAAAAGAAAATGCTTCTTACCTTTCCAACATACTGAGGTTCTGGTCCAATGTGTTCCTCCAGAACGAAAAACTGGTTCCAGATCCAGCCCCTCTTTGGCCGTTGATGGGAATCCTTCTCTGTGTCCAATAATTTGGTCTTGTTCCCATGTGGTCTAATGGATGTCCTGGAGTTTGGGGTGGAAATCTTAGAGTTTGATTTGGCATTTATGTTTGTCTGGGAAGAAGGTCGGAGTTTGGAATGGGATTTTGGATTAGACAGTGAAGCTGGACTAGCATTGTAGTAGGTCCTGGGACTCACAGTGCCAGTTGAGTTCAACCTTTGATTAGGAATGAACAGCGAAGACAATTTAGTGTAGGGTGTTGACTCAGAATTGCCCTTCAACCCTGTTGTAAACTTGGAGTGGGGGACTAATTTGGACTTTGGCTGCAACAGTGATCCAGGCCTTTGCTGCTTGGGGACATTTAAGGTATTTCTCACTACCTGGTGAGAATTTGATTTGTTTGCGTTTCGTTGCCTTGAATTAGGACTCTGTTTTGGCATATGCTGTAGTTTAACTCTAGTGTTTGAGTTTGATGCAGAGAGGGCCAATGGAAAGTTTGCATTGAACCCATGGCTTTCTTTAAGATAGGGCATACTACCAAGCCTAGGTTTTATCTGAGACTTGCTCTGGAGTGTCTCGCTTAGTTTCAGTGGAGACATGAGTTTGTCAGGATCGGTGTTTGGAAGTGTTGTTGGTTCAGGCAGTGACTTTAGCCTCGGGTTTGGGTACTGGCTGGGGTTGGGGTCAGGGCTAGTATGAGGGCTCAGATTGACCCGGGTCCCACAACAACTCTGGGAGACAACACATAGGAAGACCACCAGAGGACAAAGATAGGAAACTGCAGCCACGCCAGCTGGAACTCTCATTGTAAAGAAAGAATGGTCTGGAAATGTCTACCCCTCTCACCTCCAATGTGTCATACCACCATGGGCATACACGAACACATCCATTTACTCAAAAACACAGGTTTACAGTCATTTTCATAGCCCATGGTAGCCTGGAGTGTCCACGTGGTGCTGTCCAAAGAATCATTTTTTTATAGTTTCCTCAGAAATATAAAGAAGAACTTCATAATCTTGTTCACTATATTAAACTTCAGATGGACAATAGTTTTTCCTTAACGTGGTGGTTTTCTTCCTGCCAACATTGTCTCCAAAGCAGAGAAGCATTTGGATTATTTTGAGAAATTCAGACCAGCCACTGATATGCAAATAGAGTAATCCATATACTTGAAGTAAAGTCCATAGATAAGTTGTGTTTCAGTAATATCCAGTATTACCAAATGCTAAAGTCAATTTTTTCTTCACGTTGAAAGCAGAAAGTCAACAGTCGGATGGCTTGCTGGACCAGAAGCTCATCAAACGTCTACACTTCCTGTAAGAGAGAAAATGAAAGTTTGTTTTAAACTTGTAGAAGTACCAGTAAATCAATAGTGCGAGATACAAAAACTATGCCAATTTACAGTGGCAGCATCTTCCCAAACCTCTCTAATAATCAATTAGTTGCACTCAAAAGTAGTAGACAGGTTTAAGAAACTGTACAACTCAGCAACGTTGCTTTAAGTAAACAACTCTTAAAATGTCTTCCAAATGGAGGATCAGGCAGTGTCAAATCCAAGCTCTGATTAAAGACAATGTTGTCAACTTATCTTAAGCCCATTAGTTTCTAGCACAGTGCTAATTGCCAATTTGCACAAGATGACAGATCTCTGTAATCACTTTCCAAAATTCACAGATGGGATTGTGCACTCATTTATGTGTTGTGTTTGTACCAAGTGTATGCCAGTTTTGCGACCGACATTGATCTGCTAAGACTATCACAAAAACGGAAGCTATGGGAATAAACATGCTTTTCAGCGCAGCTCTAGCAGATGTTCTACAGTGCTGTACTGTTGGCTTTCTGATCAGTTTTTAGTGTCAATTAAATATTTAAATCTGTATTTCTTTGTATTTGTATATTTCTCAGTGAATTATACTGACCGGAAACAGATACAATGAAGTCATATTACTAAAAGGACGAAAAATAGACAGCATGTTTACTTATAATTTTTCTCTGTCCATTCACATGTCTGCATTTTGCCTTTTTTTTCTCTTTCTTTCTTTCTTTTCGGTGGACTGGTGGAGTGGAGGTGGGCGACCTGTGCTAGCTATGTGTTGGCCTCAAATTGCATTCCTTTGAACTTTTCTGGTTTAACATTAGAGCACAAAATTCCCTCAGATCTGCACCCTGAAAAATCCTCTGCCTGCTATGTTGTCTTTGATGTGTAATTGCCTTTTGGCGATCTGGTTCCTGTAACCTTCACCTAATAAGTTAACCCAATGAGCTTGAATAAGAGAAAAGCCAAATATATTTAGTTCCCATACTGCTTGTGTATCAGATCAAGTTGTCCATGCTACTAATGTCATGTACCCAGGGGGTGTCATGTTAGATGGCTATATATTAGCTTTGGCCCAAACCACCAAATCCCTGATGGTCTCCCAGGACAGTACTTTAAAAGTCATTTCCTTTCAAAGTTATCTTCCTCTTATAGGTTTCCTCCCCAAAAGGTAATCATGAAATTCATAATGGGTTAGCTATGCAAATTACAGATGTCTCCTAAACATGTCACATGCATTCATTTATGAAGTTACAGAGGACAGCATAAGAACACACTCACTGAATGTGTGTGAGTGTGTGTGTGTGTGTGTGTGTGTGTGTGTGTGTGTGAGAAACAGTGCCTATTTAGGAATGCTGCAGCTTTCCTGAGATCTGTGGTTGAAAACTCCATTAGTTACTGAAACCATTTGTCACAGGAAACCACAGGTTAAAAAAAATAAGAGCATAATAAACTTAGCTTAGAGTAAGGTTTGGCACTTAATGGTAATGGTTAATCTTAGGGAATCTTGGACCTCCATTGATGTGAATGAATGTCCCACAAAATAGCCTACGCAAATGCACCTATGTGGATATGTGTGCCTCTCTCCTCTACACACAGAGAGGAGCAGGCAGCGATCACTGCAAGGAAATCGCTGGTGTGAGCATTTAGTCAAACTGCTCGTCTGTCAATGTCCACGGTGTGATTTGTCGGAGAACATCGTGAGAATTACCCTCCTACGGGCCTCATGCATAGACTAGACGTTGCCACCCGCTGAGCATCCCCCCACTGCCTCCACCCCAAAGCGAGTTTGCTCCCAGCAGCCTCTTCCAAGGGCTGACAGGTAGTGGGGTGCTTGTGGAGGCAGGTGGGGGTATCGCTGTTCCACCACAAGAACCTTACACAAAGCCTGGGGTGGCAGTTTCGCCCTAGCTGTCATCCACATGCCTCCAGGTACCCAACTGTCCTCCCTCCAGCTCTGGGGAGCACAGAGAAGTTTAATGGCTCCCCAGAGCTGGATGGAATGGCTGGGAGGTTTCCATCCCCTTTAAAAACCCTATTTCTTACTGTGGCAGTTAAACAGGCCTGATGAATTTAAGTGGTGCACCTGGCTGAATGGTGCAAAGTGAAAGGGGCAGGGCTTGTTTGCAGCATGTTAAAATAGCATATACCATTCATATTTGACTGGCTCACCTGTGTCTGCAAGAGAAAAACTATCCACTGCATATTAAAGCAATAAAATAAAAATTACAGTATTCTGTAATTTATGTAAATCATTCCATAAATGTTACACTGAGAGCAGTAATAAAAAATACATATTCTGTCAAATTTCAGAGTATATAGGGCCATTGTGGCTCCTAAATTACTCCCCCCCCTTTTTTTTCACAAACTGGGAGAACTTTGTCAGAACGTGGCACTGCACTGAGCCTCCATCAGTATACCTGCTGAATCTGAAGGTGACGAAGAGATGGGCTGACACATATAGAGATATCACTCAGATATGGAAAAGTAAGGCTTTTCTAACTTCCAGTAGAGAAGAATCAATCTGCATGCCTTCATTAACCTATTGCCCAGAGCATTTGCACACATTGACTTAATGCTGACTTTTAAAACTCCAAAGATAGCAATGCTTGGGGGAGCTTGTTTATTTTCATTTATAGTGTGGCCCAAAGACAAGTACATTTATTATCTGTACTGAGCACACATTCAAAATCTGTTATATTTTGATGAAACCTAAGATAATCAAAATTTTTAGCTCCAGATACATTTGAAACAAATGAATGAAATTGACGGTTTCTAAGCAGGGAAATGCAAAAGTTATTAAAAAATAATCAGTTGTACTTATATAGGTTAAAGCAGAACAAAAAACTGAGTGCTACATCAAAAGATCATTCCATCGAGCTTTGTTCACTGAGTGATAGAAAAACAGTTTCACCACAGACGATCCATCCATTAACCGCTTATCCAGCTTAATGCCTGTAGCCTATCCCAGCTGGCAAGAGGCAGGGTCCAATCTCAACAGGTTGCCAGTCCATCACATGGCCACACCTACAGCAAATTTAGAATCACCAGTTACCCTAACTGTTTTATTACTGGGGCTAAAATCCAGTCAGGCACACAGAAAGGCCCCAGCCAGCAAGAAGTTTCTAAAATACAGACCGTTATGAAAGATAGATGTAGCCGCCGTGATGTCACTAAAGCCCCTGTCACATCTTGACGATTTAACAAGACTATGCAAATACGCTGGCCTACATCGATTAAGTTATTGGTAATTTTTGCATAAGTTAAGAGCACGCTGACGTTTACAGCATACATCATGGCACAGGGAGTTCACTGGAAAATTTTGAGCATGTACAATATTTCTGACATTTGCCAGCATATGGCTCATACATCCTGTATACACAGGCCATAAGTTGTAGGCACTCATATGTTGTCTAGCATACCCAAAATGTAATAATAACCTATGAGTAACGTGTTTTTAACCTATGTGTAACATACAGTATATTGAACTTACCTCCAACAGATATTGACGTTTGAGGTACTCCGGTCGTACTGAATGTGTTTCTAACATACAGCTACCGTATAATGGCGCATGTACTGCTTTTAAGGAAATGGTATAAATGGGCTTCAAATTGTAAATGTCGGCAATATGCTGGCATTAGTTGGTATTACGTTCTAAGCCCCTGTCACACCATGATGATTTAACACGCTTATGCCGACGCAATCAAATTCCCTCAAAACGCTGGAACAATGATGTTAAAAAGGACGTATACATAACAAATACACTAGCGTACTGCTAGCATTCACACCTTGAAGCCCATTTATACCACTCCCCTTAAGCGCACCACATACGCAATTATTCGGCAGCTGTGTGTTAAAGTTCAGTTCGACTGGATCACATCAAATACTTCCACAATGGCAATATGGACTGAAAGTACAGTATGTTTGATATATGTTACACATATGTTAAAAACATGTCACTCATAATTAGCATCATGTTTTGGGTACCTCTACGTATTTCGACATGATTAACGTCTCTGATTGCATTAAGTACCTGCAACATATGGTCCTCGTATGTGCAACGTAAGAGCCATACGCGGGCAAGCATCAGAGGTTTTGTGCATGCTCAAAGCTTTCCCGCAACCTCACTGTACTACCTCCAGACCAGCGTAATTATGCATGTGCTCAACACATACAAAACTTCCCTAGAATGTAACTGATGTACTTTCAATTTTTTTTCCTACGCCGGCATACGCTTTTAAAAATCGTCGACAGGGGCTTTATCGATACGTTATGTATACGTCCATATAACATCATTGTTCTGTGTACGCCAGTGTTTGTCAGTGTTTTAGAGGAATTTTATTGTGTTGGCATATGCTTGGTAAATAGTGTGTGACAGGCCCCTAACACTAGCTTTTTGGTCGCCTCCACATTCGTCAGTCAAAGCTGCCATGCTCCTAACACAGTCATCCAAGTGTTCCTTCAGCTGCTCCCTTGTGTTCTCCCCAAAGGGAGATGCATTGGTCATTTGGCAAAGGTTTTACACCAGATGCCTGGCGTAAAACCCGACACAACACTTCATGGTGAGAGGGGCTTGCGTCTCCAGAGTTATCCAAGTAAATACGTTTTTTTTTTTTAAATAATCCACCCACTTAGAGTAGTTATGAAGAGGTAAACCACCTGTAGAGGTCAAAACCATTTTTGCACCAGACTGTGAATGTTTTTAATGCTATAAAGTTGAACATTTGAACATTGGTTGCCTCTAGAGACTGACTCCCTTCTCTGAAAGCTGCCCCTTGGTTCAAACCCAGAACCTACTTGCTGTGGTGACAGTGCTTACCACTGCACCACCATAGCATCCTATTATGACAAAGAAATGTACCTTCAGCTGCTCCCGTGTATTCCCCCTTGTATTTTCCCCAAGGGGTCGCCACAGCAGATTAATCCACATTGGTAATTTGGCAGAGGTTTTACACCAGATGCCCTTCCTGACACAACCCTCCATGGGGTTGTGTCTCCATCTTTAATCAAATCAGGGACCTTCTGCTTGTAAGGCAAATGCATAAACCACTACACTATGGGGACACTAGCAATGACAAAAGATTTACAAGCCCTGTCCAAATAAGGCTGTCTAGTGGTGGTCTCAGAGGATGAGCAGAGCATCTAAACCAATTCACAGGAGGGGAAATAAGGACAAACACACATGAGGTGAGCCAAGACAAAGAGGCATTTCACTATGGAGGACAGAAAAAAGTCCCATTTATTAATCCAAGCTTCCATTTCCAGCACACAGTATGGGCTTATATAAGAAGACAAAAAGGAGAGAGAATGATACTGCAGTGGATTCAAACCAGTGACTGCAGAAAACTTGGAAGACCTGACAGCTCCCAAAAAGTACAGCAAAAATGTTTCTATGGCCCCCTGCTGTCTGGCTGCAGTATACGTCCTAAATCCTTCCTCCCTCTAGGTGAGTGGATGGGAGGAGGTCGAATTAATGTAAATTAGATCTTCTCAGATTAGGGCTTCACATTCAAAGAATATTTCCAACGCAGACTTGGGAGCTCTGTCCTTCAGGACACTGCTTCACTTGGCTCTCTGTTCCATTAAATGGGTTTGTGTTCTCTCTGTTAGGAATGACTGTTTACACTGGAGGGTGGAGGTCTTTTGCCTTTCTGCCCAAAGTGCTTAATCCTTAGAATGTCAACTAGGTGTTAGAAGTATACAGGCCACTTTCCAAACAGTGTTTGCCTCATTGATTGGTAGATACCATTTCCATGCTTATGCTGAACAGGAGTTCCCAGTTCCTTTGGGAGTATGGGCCCTCTCAACCAGAAGCAAGTGCACTGAAAGGTCTATTCCATGCACACTGCCAGATTTTACAGAGTTGTTGTGACCTGTTCAACACTGGTGAGCTCTTCTGTTCTAATGGCTGTTGCTTGGGGAGGTCCAGCAAAGTAAACTGTTCTGTTCCGCATGATTCTGTTAGATAATCTGATTCAGACCATAGTGGTGGTCAGAGTGAGGTTGAAACAGATGATAAGTTATGCTTATAACTATGGACCTGTGAGACTTAAGCATTACTGTCACTTAGAATGTTTCAATACCTGCCAATACAGCATTATAAAGAAGGTTTAAGTTAAAAACACGTTTAGTAAGTGCTGTGGTCATCTGGAACATGTCAAATACGTCTATATACATCAATATGCGTTGGAGAAAAGTTCACTATTGTCATGGTACGCCATGCTGGGAGTGTGGTGTGGACCCAGATGCAGGACCGCGGAGACGACTGGAGATTATGAGGCTTTATTTTGCAGAAAACAAGAGAGGTACAAAAACCATGAAATAGCTGCGAGCACGAGAGGAGAACACACGGGAGAACCAGTACGACGTGACAACGAGAAACACAGAAGACGAGACTTAAATACACAGAGACTAACCAATGAACACACGACAGGTGGACAGGGCGGGGGAGACCAAACAGGGACAACCAATGGAGGGAAGACAAGAGGACAGGGGCGTAACTAAGGCGCACGAGACAGGGGGAACAAAGCAGAGACTAGACAGGCAACCAAATAAAGACACGACCTGACACAGACAGAGACGAAGACCACTAACAAAGGACACAAGCAAGGCATGGTGTGAAAAAGGAATAAACAGAACTCAAAAACAGGACACAAAACCCTAACCAAAGGGTGGACCATGACAATGAGACAGATGGCTTCCTATTTGACTCTGGAATACTTGTGCATACAGAGGAGGCCCTGGCTGACTGAATGACTGCAAGCTCCTGTGGCTGCAAACAAGCCCAAAAAAAATCACCCCACCACTACTATGGTTGACAGTCATTTGTGCTGATATGATGTGTTTATCATGGCTTGTGACTTTGTGGGTAGTTTTGCGGTTATTTTGTCCTTTTCTCATGTCAGCCTGCTCCTGTTTTATATGTTTTTAGGTTCTTCATAAATTAGGCTCTGCTTTAGTTAGTTTTTGAGTTTTTGGGGTTTTTTGCTCTTGCCTTTTCTGTAGTAAGACCCAAATTGTGGAACAGTCTGCCTTATTAGGTTAGAGCTTCATAGTCTAAAACATTTTAAATCACTACTAAAAAGTCATCTCTTTACTTTGCCAGAGGTACACCGGGTCATCTTTCAACATGAAGGTTGGTGGTTTGATCCCTAACTTCGCCAGTCTACATGCCGAAGTGTCCTTGGGCAAGACACTGAACCCCAAATTGCTCCCCATGCATCCATCGGAGTGTGAAAGTGTGCGTGATAGTTAAATGTG
>VUQH01000686.1:0-13187 GCA_015106775.1 Etroplus canarensis | reverse complement strand
CAAGTCTTCATTTGAGCTTTTCATCCCAGATTCCATCCAAAAAATTATTCTGGTTTGCAGTAATCTAGAAGGAAGGCGTGTTTTTGAAGAGTGGTGGAAGGAGATGGACCAAATCAATTTACATGTCTACTTTGGGGTTCTTATCCTTGCTGGAGTTTTCAGGTCCAAAGGGGAATCCACAGAATCCCTGTTATATGTCTAATGAAGTTCAAATGAATAAAAATCAATAGTTGTGAAACATCTTGCTTCATTTGTAAATGTGTTTCTTCCCACTCACTCCACTTGATTATGACTGATTTTCTTTTTTTAATTACATTTTATAAAAAAAACGAGTAGCACATTAATTCATAAATGTGATCTAACAAAGGTAAAGGGCAAATATTAACCATGTTTGCTGTTCATATGGCTTGTAATTGGGATGAAGTAAACATCTGTTGAGTGTTTTAACACAAAATTGTTTGATAGTGTTGATTTGGAAAGCCAAAACTCTAGCGGGTCCACCAGACCCATGAACACTGGCTGAGTAACAAAAATACGAACACCACACAAGGGTTAAGTACAGTGAACTCACTGTCATGTTCAAGAAACCAGTTACAGATAACTGGAGCTTTGTGGCAAGGTGTGTTACTGTGTTGGAAGCAGCCATCAGAACATGGGTGGACATGGTCAGTAACAATACTTACTAATACTAGGCTATGATGTTTAAACAATGCTAAACTGGTACTAAGGGGCCCAAGGTATTTCAAGAAAACACCTCCCACACCATTACACCACCACCACCACCACCACCACCACCACCACCACTCTGAACTGTTAATGCAGGATGGATCCATGCTTTCATGCTGTTGATGCAAAATTCTGACCCTACCCTCTAAGTGTCACAGCTGAAATCATCACTCATCAGACCAGGTAAAAATTCTTCTATTGTCCAATTTTGGTGGGATTGTGCAAACCGTAGCCTCAGTTTCCTGTTGTTAGGTGACAGGAGTGGTACCTGGTGTGGTCTTCTGCTGCTGTAGCCCATTCGCTTCAAGATTTGACATGGTCTGCATTCAGAGATGCTCCTCTAGGTGCCTTGGTTGGAACAAGCATTTATTCAAGTTACTGCTACCTTCCTATTAACTGGACGCAGTCTGGTCATTCTCCTCTGATCTCTGGCATCAACAAGGCATTTTTCCCAGAAAACTGACGGAAGCGATTGTGTGGGAAATTTCCAGTAGATCAGCAGTTTCTGAAATACTCAGACAGCCTCTTTCGTCCCCATTCTGACGCTTAGTTCAAACTTCAGTGTTTCATCTTGACCATGTCTACATGCCTATATGCACTGACTGATTCCATGTGATTGGCTGATTAGCTATTTGTGTTTTACAAGTAGTTATACAGGTATATCTAATGAAGTGGCTGCTGAGAAAATACAACTCAGTTTGTCCATCTGACATACCCTTCACTCACAGCACTGATCATGACACTTCAGTTCACCTCATTGTTGCTAATCTAGTAACTCTGTTGCTAAAAAAAGGCACAGCAGAAAATCTGTGGAGAGTATCTTACTGGTTTGCAGTGATGTTTTGCTCTCTTGGCACAGGAGCAGCACCCTCTCTTTCTGCAGTGTTCATTGGATTAGCGAGATGCAATGCTTCAGAGCACGCACAGTGTGACAGGAAAAAGTACGGGACTTCTGTTGTTTCCAGCTTTCTGTATGGGTGGCCATTTTACATGTAAATGTAGCTGAAATCCCAGCATAGCCATTTTCTTTCATTCATATGTAAGTGTGTGTTAATACCAAAGCTCCAAAGCTCAAAATATTATTTGGAATAGCTCTAGAAAACATTAAAAAGAAGATGTCTGAAAATTTTACAGCACAAAACTCAGGACCAGCTCTCAGGAGGCTCAACAGATGGAAAATAAATAAATGGTTTGGTTGCACTACAGTAAGATTGAATTATCACAGAAACTGCTAAAATCAATAATAATTCAATTATTAAGTAATAATTTATTCTCCTGGTAATCTTTAACTGAAGTTTAGGCTTTTATTATCATTCTGTTGCAATTTGTGAATCTTATAACATTTTATACAACCGCTATAGCTCAGCTTAGGCATTACTACATGAATGGTGATTAAAACAAATGTGCGTGTGAATGTGAGATTTATTACAAAGGTTGGACAGGAGGGGTAGATGTGTGGGCGTTTGGTGTGTGATCTTCACTACAGAGTGATCTTAATGTAGCTGGGCAGCCAGATGGCACACAAAAGCCGAAGAGTGAACAGAGAGTAGGGTACATGTGCACAAAGATAAATCTACACACTCACACACCCTCACATGGGCTTCCATTAAAAAAAATAAATGTACTGACATTTTTTTATGAAGAAAACCAAATCATACTTCTGAAAGTTATAACCAGATGTGGACGGACATGCAAACACACACGCAGGGCTTCACAGGAAATTAGACATACACATAGTGATGGACTGCCTCTTTGCAGACACACAGATGGTCAAGCAAGCGTTTGATGAGAAGAGATGAACAGTTGCACGCCCTCTCATTCTCTGTTGTACAAAGATGGACACATGCTTAGATCAGACAGACAGACGAGCGCAAGCGTGAACACACAGTGAGAGCCAAAGTGAGAGGGAAAGTGGGATGTGGTTGACACAAAAGGAGAAAGATAACACCACCATTTTTAAATACTTTGGCCTCACCTGTTTTGCCACCTCAGACAGCAGCAGTGTCTTTCCAGTGCAGGGTCCTCCATACACCACTAGAGGGCTCATCCTGCTCCCCTTAGACGGCATCAGATACTCCTGCACGTAATCCAGTGACTCGGTCTTGTACTCATAGAGGGCTGCGTAGGTTTTACAGAGGGACAGGTGCTGCAAGATCTCGTCATACAGCGGGTCAGTCTCTGTGTCAAAGTTCTGCTGGACTGTGGCCTGGATGATGTCCACCATGTCCTCGTAGAACTGTTTGCACAGACCTTCCACATAGTGACTTTCTACTTCTTGGGAGTAGCCCAACTTCATGTCGCAGTGAGTGACTGAAGAATAGACACGGAGGTTGGAGGCAGCCACGACTGTGGGAATGAATTCATCTCGGACCTTCAGGAGGCGTTCGTAGGCTTCCTGATTGCGCATGACCCGATCGCCGCTGACCACGATGTCCATGTAACGGGCCATTTCAGGGAGTTTGGCGAAGCGGTCAAAGTTGGAGATCTTACGAATGTAGCAGACACATTTCCTGAGAAAGGCAGGTGTTTGTTTCCCAAGCGCAAAGTCTAATTCATCCTCCAAGGCTGAAATGAGAAAAAGAAAATGTTACTGCATTAATTTTCATGAATTCAATGCCTGGTGCTGGATTACGCTCAATAACCCGCAAAGGTAAAAGTCAAACAAATGTTGGATTTCTTTCATGAGCAAAGCTGAACAGGTTTAAGAAGCTTCTGGGCTCCGATTATATTTCTCTCGAGACTTATTCAAAAGAAACAAAGTTGATAAAAATCACATAAGCCAGCATTACTGAACTGTATCACAGACTCCCCCCACAAAGAGCACACTGACTGAAACTCTGCCAGCATCTCCTGCGTAGTTTAGCTAACAGGGTAGCCTGCTAATGAGGTGAGGAAGAGACAAGGAGTGAAAGGAAAACTGGGAGTTCCAGGAGACGGCACAACTTCCGTCAAACACTGTTTTAAAGCCCAGTGTGTTCAATTAAATTGCATTAAAAACTGAGGCACTTCCTTGTTATCTAAAATTATAAACTTAAAATGCGTAATTAGCTTGTAATATTCTTTATTTCCACAATTTAAAAGGCTATAAACTGTGCCTGGCTGATAAGACACAAAAACTCTCATTAGTAGTGGCTTGCCTGCATTGTGAGAGCCTGAGAAAAGAAATGCAGATGTCTTGAAGGAATAGTTCAGCGCTGTCCAAACAATACAGGCAACTACTGCTATGCAAGAGCGTTTCCACAGCAAGGGGGGACCATGAATCAGTTAGGATGAGAGGGAGAAGCACAGGAAATCTGAAAATTCTATCAAAAACAAATGCCAAAACACTTGAAAGTAAGCTGAAAATTTAGTAAATTGCAATGATTTTAATTGTGGACAAACTCCCTTTCACCTTAAACATGCATTAGCAGGTGTGGCTGCACCATAGTGAGATGGCGGCTGCACTAAAGCACAACAAACTGAGTGGAAGTGAAAGAACAATGTCTTACATGTCCTTTGCTTCAACTTCACCATTGCAAAGTCCAGGAGTTAGAGAAAGGTAAGCAGTGGACCAAACCACTGTGTGCATTTGTTTTGTGTTTATAAATAGCACAAGAGCTTTCAGCATATATTATTCTATTATTTAAAATTACACATTTATAGTTACAATTATTTTTTAAGGAGGACAGCACTGGAACCCTTTTCCCCCAAAAACTACCACCCATGGTTCTACTGATATGACAAAATGTTGACGTGGGGGGAACCGTGGAAAGTGCCACCCTGTGCATCCCCATTTAGCCACACCTCTGCTGCTATAGAGCCCACTCTATCAACGTTACAGTGTGCAAAAAAACAGAGTGGGAGGAAGTGTGCTCTATATTTGACAACACACAGAATAGACCCACAATAATTAAAATATTAACCACAGCTTGTGATGTAAAACTACACAAAACGTCCAAAAAATAAGTGAATAAAAGCAACAATATAGTCTTTAAAGTCACTTATCATTTCCTGTCAGAAAAAAATGGCTTCCTGACATTGCAACCTGCTGCTTGGATTAATAACTCAGAAGTGAAGCGACTATGTGATCGATCAATCACTGTCGTCTGCTGAGGTGACTCTAATAGATCCTGATTGCATCTCATCTCTTGTGATCAATTTAGTTGCAAGGTGACAGCATCACTTATTAAATATACAGCCTTTGCTATGGGATTTTTCCCCCTGAAGGTTAATGTTGCATTTATTTCAGGCTAGCTAACTCACCGTTGCAACCTTGGCCTGTAAATATTCTTTTATTGGGTATTCACTGTTATGTATTATTAGAGCTATTTGGCAAAATGTATGATTTATTTATTTAGAATAAACCCATCATATATTTTATTTACTGTGGCAACTAACAACTTTTTTCATTATTGAAAGGAAACAAATCAATTATTATTTAAACCTGAAAAAGCAATCATTTCAAAAACCAAATGAAAAACCAGGGAGATAAACGTGAACGGTCCAGCACACAGCAAGACATAATCCCATTTTAAAAGAAGGTATCAAAAGGTATAACACAAAAAGAGAAAGCAGACATGAAACCAACCAGAGCAAAGAAATTTCTTGGCCTGAGCGCTCTTCATGGTCCCCTTCTCTTGAAGCTGCAGCACTGCCGTTCGGAAGATTCTCTTGATCTCTTCTGACACGTTCCTCCAGGCCTTGTCATTCTTGGTCTTGACTGCGCTGCTTGACTCCATCTAAGCAAAAGAGGGGGCAGCGAGAGGACAGTCTGCTGTAAAGTCAGACTCTCATCACATACACAGTCAATGGTGACATACATGTCTCTGCAAGCAGAGTGCAAATACAACAACAAAGGGAATATTTAAGAGTCTTAATGGGAGACAAGATCATCTTAAAGTTGATCTATTATGCTCAGTTCTTTTTTTAAATTCTTGGACTCTTCTAGAGCATCTAAAAATAATCCTTATTTATCTTTTACTGGGCTCAGTGCAGCCCCTCAGTTAATCCTCTGCCCGTAACAAGCAGCGTAACATCTCTCCCTTGGATGTATCTGTCTTCTGATTGGCTGTCCCTTGTAAGCACAGGGTTTGAAGAACAGGTGGGTGGGGCTTCTTCTCTCATAAATATGATCATATTATGCATATCCTTCTTCTTGACATCACACAAAGCCAAGTATTGAACAAATTCCTGAAAGAGTGTTCAGAGCAGTCTGAAACCTGAGCGCTTGCATAGTGATTACTTGTACGTATATGGACCTCGTTATTTGAAACTTTATTCATGTTTAATCTAAGAATGGACTATTGTAACAGTATATAACCTTACTGACCACTGTATTAGTTACACCTGTTCAACTACTTTTTAACATGAATATCTTATCAGCCAGTCAAATGGCAGAAACACAGTGCAGTTAGGCATGTAGTCAAGAGGACCTGCTTTAGTTCAAACCGAGCATCAGAATGGGGAAGAAAGGTAATTTGAATGTGGCATGGTTGGTGCTACACAGCCTGGTCTAAGTTTTTTAAAAATTGCTGATCTACTGCGATTTTGCCTAACAACCATCTCTAAGGTTTAGAGAGACTGGTCAGAAAAGGAGGAAATATCCAGTGAGCAGCAGTTCTCTAGGTGAAATGTTGATGCCAGAAGACAGAGGATAATGGCCACGTTGCTTTGAGTTCACAGAAAGACAGCATTAACTCAACTAACCAGTGGTTACAACAAAGGTATACAGAAGAGCATCTCTGAATGCACAACACATTGAATCTTAAACCAAATGGGCAACAGCAGCAGAGGACCACATCGGGTGCCACTCTTGTCAGCTAAGCATGCAAAACTGAGGCTGCAATTCATGCAGACTCATCAAAACTGGACAACAGAAGACTGGACAAAATGTTGACTAGTCTGATGAGTCTTAATTTCTGCTGCTACATTCAGATGGCAGAGTCAGAATTTGGTGTAAATGACATGAATGCATGTACCCATCCTGCCTTGTATCACTGGTTCAAGCTGGTGATAGTGTAATAATGGAAGGGATATTTTCTTGGCACACTTTGCGCCCCTCGGTACAAATGACTGCAGAAAAGACGGACGACCTAATGGCTCCCCAAAAGCAAAACCAAAACATCTCTATCGTCTCCTTCTGTCTCGCTGGATTATAGGGATTAAGTCCTGCCTCTGCCATGTTAGTGAACAGCAGGAGGTCAAATTAAAACAAAATAGGTCTCCTCAGATAAGTTTTCCAAAGCTAAAAAGTTCCACCATTTTTAGTAGTTCTTATCATGCTGATTTGGGTTCAAAGAGTCTCCTTTCCCATTGATTTGTTTTGAATTAGTAATATGATATTGTAAACTGGGGCATAACCTCATGATTGGCAGTTCTAGTTACCAATTTGACTTATGTCTGTTACGTCCCATTGGGTGTGTGGGCCGAAAATAGATAGGGTGACTCCACCCCAAATCACTACTGCACTCTGGTTGCAAAATTGCAGGATGGAAGCTCTCAAAAATAGGAAATTTTGGCTTAACTTTTGTACAATGGGAGGAAATGGAGCAATGTTATCCATGTTTTATACAGTTATTGCTCAGTACCAACTGAGCATCATTTAAACACCACAGTCTGCCTGAGTGTTGCAGCTGACCATGTCTATCCCTTTATGGCCACAGTGTACCCATCTTCTGATGGCTGTTTCCAGCAGGATAATGTACCATGTCACAAAGCTCAAATAATCTCTAACTGGTTTCTTGAACATGACAATGAGTTCACTGTACTGAAATGGCTTCCACAGTCATCAGATCTCAGTCCACCTTTGGGAATGTGGTGAAATGGAAGATTGCCATCATCGATGAGCAGCTGACAAATCTGCAGCAACCGCATGATGGTATTGGGTCAACATGAACCAAAATCTCTGAGGAATGTTTCCAGCACCTTGTCTATGTCAAAAAGAATTAAGGCAGTTCTGGAGGCAAAAGTGGGTCAAACCCAGTACTAGTAAGTGTATCTAATGAAGTGGCCGGTGAGTGTATGACAGAAAAGGAAACGCAAAAATGTAGGTTCCCTTCAGTGCTCAAATCTAGAAAGTCTTGCCATGAATGACTCTCATGTGATTTTATTAAACTGACTGAAACAGGCATAAATCAACTCAAAATTTGTTAAAGTAAAGTAAAAGGAACTCGAGGTGACATTAGCATGGTGTACTTAAGAAAACTCAGTCAACTCCTTATTGCCTCTACAAGTCAAAGGTGACCTTTCTAGCGTCATTTGCAAGTATAAAAAAAAGCTTTGGAAAAACATTAAAGAACAGGGCATCAAAATAAAGCTGCCAGACAAAAAAATAAATTGAAAACAAAATAGTCTGCTGACTAACCTAAAAGCAGAGCTGGACTTCTTTCCTTATGTGTATAGAAAATATATTTAATAAACCTCAAAGACACGAACGCTTCAAGCCTCCCTTAAATGACATCCATTGGCAAAGTAACACGACTAAATGTATTTAAAGCCCTGAACTTACAGAGTTCTGGTAGTTCTTAAGCATTTGGGCTTTGGGTTTGAGGTAGTATGCGGGTGGCACAGAGTTTTCATCCCTGCAGTACCACTCTTCCAGGATGTGTGTGTCCAGCCCCGCCTCCACAGCTGCATCCAAGATCATCTCAAACTCTGCTGATTCCACCTCCCCTGGCACTCGGATGCTGCCGTATTTTTCTCCGACCAGACCCTGAGGATGGAAAGAAAGGCAGAGGGTGTGGAAGGTGAGAAAGTGAGACAGCAAATGTGTAACATCACAACTGTTTTAGGGCTCTATTTTTTGGATCAGTGGCGCAGGGTGAATAGAGAAGTCAATGATGCACACAGTGCGACTTATTTAAGGCAATTTCAAAGCCACAGGCGCACATGTGGTGCAGTTGGGACATCAACCAGCCAGTTTGTGACAGCAGGGATGTAACTGCCATCGCAATCCCCACTCTGTGTGCACCGTGGTGAACACTGACAGCTTTAGGATGGAAATTGCTTTACACAGCAGACATGTGTGTAGTTTACAGTAAGAAAATGCTGCGCCACTCTTAAATAGAAAGGGAAGGATAGGAAAGCTTTAGATTATGGATGGATAAAGTAAAGGACCAGCTCACCTCATTACACAGTTTGGATAGGAATAATGAAAGGCACAGCATAAAATGCTAACATTGTCTCCACCTGTGTATTACAAGCCTAGTGGGCCTAAGCACTGGGGTTTCCATTTATTTATTTTGTAGACAAAAGCGGCTTAAAAAACTACAAAGAAGTTTAAAAAAGGGCTAAAGTGATTCAAGCAAAGTTAAATAGGATTTTGGTGCTCTCCAGTGTAAACAGCTACACATAACTTTCTCTTCATGCTGGGAGTGGGATATAAAGAAAGCTCCCTGGCGTCCCTCTCTCTCGCCCTCCTCTGTCCTCCTGTGTGTAGTGGTGCACATATGTAACCCTGTAAAGCCATTAGTACTACAAAGGGTTGATAGCACCATGTCCAATTATTCAAAACCCACCCCCTGCAGTCGCAGCACATGTAACAACTTTCCTGACAGAAACCCTGAATTTGTAATGTTTTGAATACCTGTTGAGAACAAGTAATCCTGGTATCCGCCAAGTGTTCTAAACTTTTACAGTACATGACCACAGGGAGGTTTTTGGACACAAATGATTGCTCTGCTTCCTAATATTGGACTGTGATCAAGGAAGAGGTAGTAAAGCTGAATAAGTGGTCAGTAATAGAGTGACGCATTCCAGTAAACTTTAGCAAAGTAACATAGGGAATGTATTCTATCTTATGTGGATGACTTTGTGTGGCAAGTTTAAGTTCTTTGTTGAACCAGTTAGTGATTTTTGCCAGAAGCTTCTGCCCTGCCTTATTCAAATAATGAAACTGAACTGAATGTGCCCTAAAACATAAGAGAATACAGTGAACTCTCTCTGCCTTTCTGCTCTTTATTTTGCTGAAAAAACTGATTTGTTCTGCTGCTGCACAGCAAAACATCTCAATAGCAAACTGTTATGTAAAATGCACAGACGTGGCCAAATTTTGCAATTCTCAGTAATAAGTGGTATTAAGGAAAATAAGCAGATTTGCTTTTCATGTAGAACAGATGGGACTGCTTTAAAATAAAAGAAATGAATGCGCTAATTAAAAGAAAAAGTGTAAAAATCAATTTGCGTGTGCTATAAGTTAAGATGATTATCATCACCCTCACTGCCTTTATCATCATCGTACATCAAGCCAACACCCATAATCTTGCTCCACAATCTTTTTAGTTAGACACAAGAACACATAGTCCACATAGTGGACACACAATTAGGCATCATGGAATCAAATCATAGCCTCTTCGTCCCACTATTATCTCCCCCTCCACATGGCGTATCTGCTTCGAGTCCTTAATCTTCCCCTGGGCATCCATGTACATGCTTTTTGATTGACAGCACATTCAATACCACTAGAAATGATCAGGACCATTTTCTGGCACAGTTCTTGCTGTTCTCTATCAGTTACATCTGAGGACAATGGGAGCAAAAACACAAACACAAAAAAAAAACAGAACTCCACTGTGTGACCAGCTGATCGTTACTCCATGTGTCACAATTCACATTCACCTAAAGCCTTGAGGCGCAGAACGTGTAGGGGACAAGCCAAATGACAGTGGGCTCCGATGAGCAGGAAAGCGTCGACAGTATGCCTCTCGGCAATGACGCTTCAAAGCCGTTTCATGTTGGACTCCTCGTTCTCTTGGCATTCGCAGTGGGAACAGATGCAGAGAACAAGCACAATCAGATGATGGCATGTGGCACGGTCTGTAGGACGGCCTACTCTAAAAACCCACAAACGCCTGCATTAGAGTACATTCAAGCAGTTTTGTGTCCATGTGGCACAAATTTAAGACTGAAGGTTTGTTTGGAGCTACAAGATGGTTACCTTGTAGAGTATCAGTTGTTTGAGAGGAGGAGGTGTACTGCTGTACTTTGGATCCATACCGAATATTTGCATAAGCGCTTAGCAGAGACACACTGTCAGCGAGACATTAGATTAAAGATGATAATCTGACAGCAAAAAGAAAAGCTTTTACAGTGTTTGTAATGAAACAACAGTGTTAAAAATAGCATGAGGCCTAAATATGTGAGCTCTGTTGTGGCTAGAATATTTAAATATTTTTGATAAAGCAAGAAGCCCATTAAGAAAAGAATGCCAATGTAAGAGCAAAGCAAGTGCCAGGCATATTCAAAAAGAGAGAAAAAATACAAGTAACAAATGGATGGGATTCCCCCTGTGTGTGACTCCCTGTGCTCTCTCCCTGCCAAAATAAAGAGTTTAATAGCAAAGTAGGGCAGGCTGCTCACTATCTTCAGTTGTGTCATGAGTTGGATTCAAGCCCAAAATGTTTCAAGTAACGGGTGAACTATTTGGCTTACGGTTCTCCAAAAGACATAATGAATACAACTTTGTTTCCTTCTGCTAGTCAAACCAAGAAACAACATTAAACCTCAGTCGGATGAATGTGATAACACAGGTTTTATATCCTGCCCAAGCGACAACCTCCGAGGCTGAAAAATTATGCAAAGTCCAAAGTTAAAATTCATAAATTTACAACAGAAATAAACATGTTTACAGCCTTGTGTGTACAATTTTATGTATTTTTATCGCTTACCCATTTAAACTGTGTTAAGGCTTAAAGTTATGTATTATTAGGGATAAGGCTGCTCTGAGAGACAGGAAGGTGCTGACTAGGCTAAACTCAAGCTCAGTGACACCTCAGCTAATTTCAGTCACTAAACTAGATTTGCTTTTTGGAGCATTTTCTTTGTAAATATAGTCATGTGAAAAGCAAGTACACTCTATAATTCAATGACCTTTTCTTTCTTTTTTCAATTATATGAAGTCATTGTTTTCTGTGACTTTATTAGTTTGTTACTTAATTGTGGAGGAATTCTGTCCTATTTTAATTTACAATGTTTCAGTTCATGAGGTTTGCATGCTAAGGTTTAGCTGTAAGACAGATAGCCTGACATTTGATTCTAGAATGCTTTGGTACACACAGGAGTTCATGGTCGACTCAATGACTGTAAGGCACCCAGGTCCCGTGGCTGCTATACAAGCACAAATCATCATCCCTCCACCACTATGCTTGACAGCTGGTATGAGGTGTTGTGCTGATATGCTGGGTTTGGTTTTTGTCAAATGTGGCACAGTGCATTATGGCCAAACATCTCCACTTGGGTTTTATCTGTCCAAATGACACTGTTCCAGAAGTCTTATGGTTTGTTCAGATGCAACCTTGAAAACCTAAGCTGGGCTGCCATGTTCTTTTTAGAGAGAAGAGGATTTCTATAGGCAACCCTTTTCAAACAAGGCATTACTGTTCAGTCTTTTTCTCATTGTTCTGTCATGACCTTTAAGATTTAACATGCTAAATGAGGCCCGTAGAGTCTAAGCTATTGGATTTTTTGTAATTTCTCTGAGCATTGCTTGGTCTGACCATGGGGTGAATTTGCTGGGATGTCCAGTCCAGGGAAGACTGTGGCATTGTGCTAACACACCTGAATGCTACCAAAATGCTGCCAAACCTCCATGTTAAATGTTATTTAATGCAATTTTTATGTAATAATATAGGAAAAAATATTGTGATATATCTGTCACTTCTTGCATTTTCAAATATATAACAGTATTTAAAAGTTATAAAAGTAATGCTATTTTGGATAGCACCAACTAGACTTACACACCAGAGGTCTCAAACGCTCACACTATCCTAGTTCTTTTGCAGTAGCATCCAAAACTCTACACAGTGAACGTGCTCTTATAAATGGGGGCTCCTTTTTAAATGTAACCAGTAATGTTCCCACTAGTGCTAAATAATGACTTACTTTAGAGCCAAAGAACACAAAGTTTAAATGATTCCCTACATCTTTCTCCATTCCTCCAAACTCCACACTGAATTTATCTCTCGCTACAGCACCATACACACAGCTGTGACACATGGAGAAAGCCACAGAGTTCAGCTGTTTAGCATATGACTGCTCAGGTGGGCAGTGAACATTTTAATCTTGCCATTCTGTGCTTTATGTAATATCAGCTTTTTTCAGCTGAAACAGCCTACAAACAGCAACTGTTTAGGTGCAACTTAGATCTTCTAGGAACCTGCAAACACTGAGTTGCCCTGAAGGTCACCTCATCTACCTGCCTCAGATGGCCCTCTATGACTCATGGTGCTGCAGTGATGTGTCGGTAGAGGACGGAGGACTGGGATGAACTACAGTAATACTGAGAGAGAGTGAAAGAAGTAGAGAGAGCAGGGAGAGTCATTCTCCAACTTGCTGACAAAGTCTCTGTCAGCTTGGCTCACGGTGATGTAGCAGGATGAATGGAGAGGCTCTGTGTGTGTGTGTGTGTGTGTGTGTGTGTGTGTGTGTGTGTGTGTGTGTGTGTGTGTGTGTGTGTGTGTGTGTGTGAGCACAGATAGAGATTAGGA